>PVKM010030657.1:0-17180 GCA_004027735.1 Carollia perspicillata
CATCAGGTGCACTTGAGCTCATTCTCTGTTTTGAGGGTGGGGGCAGGAGGGTAGGGAGGTACCTAAATGAGCCCCTGCAAGCCTAGAAGTGATATTTTCCAGAAAAAACAAACATTTGGAACCACCTATCCAGTACCCCAGATGGCACAAAAATTTAGAATACACTTTCGAAACCACCTATCTATATTTGCGAGATATACATAATGCATTACAAAAATAACTTTTTCTAAAAAACCCATTCTTCTTGGAAGCAGAGCCTGTCTGTGAACCTCACTTCTCAGTTTCCACTACTTCACAGTGAATGATTGTGAGAGATAACAATTAACCATGCTGTCATCTGGAGGCCACTATTACTTTTTTAAATCCAATAAATGTTTTCAGTGTAATAGTAAGTAAACATTCTCTTCTTGACTTTAAAAAATTGAATATATTATTCAAAAGGTGTGAAGAGTCAGGAAAGCTAAGAAGCCATGCCTAATTTGGGGAGGAAGGAGCAAGGTGTGAATACAGCCTCACTCAGTCTAAGGAATAGGTCTTATCCCTGAATCAGTTGTCAGGCGCAATTTCAGCCCTACTATGGGACCTGAGAAACGCAGCTCCTGCTGTTCAAGATCAGTCGCGGTGAAGAGTGCGTGCACCATCGTCCACCTCCTTCAGTTGTGCCCTCATCTATGCCACCAGGGACTCTTCGATTTCTTTCTTAAAACAATGGTTTCCATATACCAAACAGTGCAGGGTCCGTACGCATTTTTTTCTTGTCCACAATAAAATGAGAAAGAGGAGTGTTATGTAATTATACACACAGAAACCAAACAAATGTACTGAATACCTCACAAGTATCAGGTAATATTGTGGGTAGTGGAGAAAAGGGGGTGAACAAATGGTACAAGGCCCATGACTTCGTGAAGTTTATATTGACATGGAGGCACTAGACGATAAGCAAACTGGTAATATCTAGCCAAGTTGTATACAAGTACTTGAGGAAAAAATAAAGCCAAGTAAGGAAAAAGAGGCGCTGAGGGGGAGGGCAGGCAGAGAGGGAGGAAGTGGGGTGTCAGTATGGGGTCTAGGAGAAGGGCTTTAGACAGCGTGGTTGGAGACATCCTGCCTCTAGAGGTTGGATCTGAGTGGAGGGCTCAGCCAGAGTCCCAGGGACTAGATTCCCAGAGGCATGGCTGGTGCAAAGGCGACAGGTGGGACAAGGCCTGGCAAGCTGCAGGAATTAGCTGTACCTGAAGGCCTTTGTGGCATGTCGGTGTGAAAGGTGCCAACTCCTCACTCTTGGTAAGGGTGCCCTGGGTTCTGAGACGTGGCTTTCCTCCTCCCTCCCAGTCCCCATCACATCCACGCCCTTTAAAAAACGATGTAAGAACTCAATGTTAGTTGTGTTTTTGTAATAACCTAACTTGATAATATAAAATGTCGTCAACCTTACGTTGTTCTACCCCCAAACCCCTCTTCCAAGCTAATTCGTGAAATACAAAACCCTGTTAAGGGCTGGCTTAAGACGACATGTGCTGAAAATGCCGAATCTCCCATCGCGTCCACGGAAAACTCCACCTTAACCCACTCCTAAGTGTTCATTTTGTTTTACTAATTTTGGTACTTTCTTCTTATTTTCCAAGTTTATTCTAAAAGAAAAAGAAAACTGCTCCCCAAATTCACATTTTATACGTTCGGCTTACTTGATTTTGTTTTAACGTGAAAAAGTGGTAGTAAACTGTGTCCTTGATTCTTTCATAAAACAGCACGTCAGCAGAAGAGGTTCGGGAAATGGGGCCCTCCCAAGATCTTTTATAGTCTGCCATCAAATTAAATTAGGATGTTGAGAGCATCTGGGCCACTCCTCCTCTGTCTCCCTCCCAGGATTTCAAGGAATATCGTGTTTGTTTAGTGTTTGTGTTTGGGGGATAAGGTGGGGAGTCAGAGAGCTGCTTTTTTTTTTTGTCTTTAAGAGAAAAAGAGAAAACCAGATATTTTCAAGGGAATTGACTAGTAGTGGCCAGTCTAACAAAGAAACCCCACTAAGCTTCACCACAACCTGACAGAATGAAAAGTGATTCCAGAGCTGCCACTCACCGCAAATCCCCAGGAAACCTGCCAGGAAACCAGCTGAAAGCGGCCGAGAGGCTGCTTCACAGCAAGGGCCACAAACGGGGCCCCCAGAGTCTTCTGGTCCCATTCAAATTCAAAGTTGTAGTGTGGGGGAGGGGTGGAAACTGGAGACAGAATTAGCAGCCCTGTGATCGCTTTCAGAGTTATGATGGAACTAATTTAAAATGCAAAACCACATTCCATTGTAAACACGGAGACCAACTGGAAGCTGAGAGGAAATAGGATTTCATTTGGTGATTTTCCATTTTAGGATTTGAAATGGGGATGGGAAGAACCATGCTATTGATTTTTCCAGAACTGAGATTGCCTGTTCTTTTTTTTTTTTTTTTTGTAGGATAATATTACTTCTTTGGACTTCAATGCTAATAAGGCATACTTCCCACAGAATCTGACAGAAAGAATGAATACCTTGCCCTGCTAATGGTTAATTTATAGTGGCATGTGTATTTCTTGAATGTTCATGAAGTTTTCTAATTCATCAGCACACAATTGGGCTTTTTTCCTCCCTTTAAACAGAATGAAATGCAGAGAGGGCAAGAGGTGTGGAGTGTTGTATTGTCCCTCAACCAGTGTATTTACTACCCAAGAGTTATTGCTAACTTTTCTCTACCTCCAAACAAGCTTGTTCTTTGGCAAATAATCTAATACTGACCACGCTTTAAAATGTTTATTACTGTTGAATCTGTCCAGGATAGCATCAAGCCACAGAGATGCAAATCTAGCTCATGTATTTGAGACTCCCCTGGGAAACACGTATTTGTGCTTACTGCTGAGTGAACGCGACTGGTAGGACTATGGAGACCGTACACAGTGAAGAAAAGCAGCATCGCTTTTCTGACTGGAAAGTAAACAATAGGGCGATTGTCAGCTTACACACTGGGGACGACAGCCCTACTGCTGAGGAGCTGCATGTAAAAACCAAGACCAGCAAGCAGTCTTGATGTTTTCTTCTTGGAGTTGGATGTTGTCAAGGATTCAGATGAGCCACCCCAGTGAGTATGCAGGAAACAAAACAGGATATTCTTGTTAAAGGACTGCTTTCTGTAATTATGTTGATTTTTTATGCGACACTTGAACTTTTAAAAACTCAAGGATGCATAAGAAGTACTCCAGAGGAGAATAAATGATTGGGATTTTGTCTTAAGTGAAATGTTATCATGCATCCTTAACAAAATTAACTTGTTTGTATTTGGGAGTGGGTCTATGAATTAAGTGTACTTAGACCTCGCCTGTTTCATCTCTCCCACCTCGCCTCCCCACCCCCATTGTCAAGCAAGAGGTCAAGTTGTCTTTGGAACATCATATTTCCTGCTTGGAAAGGCACTGGATTGTGTAATAGTCTGACAGGAAGGTTTCAAGAGGACCAGGAGTTTCCCCGGAAGGCTCAAGGGGTGGGGGATTATGCAGCATCTACAAAGTTCTTTCCTTTGAGCTATCATGAGCCGTTCTCTGGTGTGTATACAAAGTCTCCAGGATGGAAACAGCTAAAATAAACTGTAAATACCCGAAGGGAAAATGTCTTTGGAATTACAAGGCTTGCTTGGCACAGTGGTGCTTTTATCTGTCCTTCCTTGCTGAGGAAGGAACATCTGGCTCAGTGACTTCTTGGTTAGTGCGATCATGCTACAGACATCCGGCTACTCCGTTCCCATCCGAATATCAGCTCTGTGTATTAGACGAGACATGGACCAGGTTCCTATGCCAAGAAATGTGATTTGGTGATCATTACTGGCCCTTTAATTTAACAAAATTACTTTATCGTCCTTTTCTTTCATCAAAACGCCATGCAATTTCCTATTTCACTTGAATGATTCTCATAATTTTACAACACAATGAAAAGATTATAGATTAGCACAGGTCAATCTCTTCTATATCCTTCTTATTTTTCTTAAGATTCTAATCCACATAAGGTCACAGACAACATAATACTTCCAGGCCAAGGACACAACAAGGTCCCTTTGAAAAGTAGCCCGCCGGGCAATCATATTCCAATGGCAGTGTGCCCTGCGTTTTAACCACTGTGATTCAATGGAGAAAATGAAACGTAAAATAGTCATCAACTGCCAAGTGTAGTCAGAGGTGCCCTGGGAATACTGATCTCACTCTAGGTTTAGATTATGCAGAGTGGGATTCAAAGAAGTGCTCAGGGTCAGCATCCCAGGATTTGGACCCAGACTGTACGATTTGGTGAGCAAATTACTTAACCTTTCTTTCCCTTGGTTTTCTTGTCTATAAAAGAAAGATTATAATTGTTCCAATTACTCATGGCTGCATAACAAAACACCCCAAAACTTAGTGTATTAAAACAATTATTTATTATTGTCTCTCACTTTCCTATGGGTTAACTTGTGTGTGGGAGGAAAAAAAATTATACTATCCTTCTAGGATTTTTTGACTGCTCTAATAATTAAATTGGTGTAAGAGATTTATGGGAGAAAAACAAATCACGTATGTGTGGGAGCCCCAGAAGATATGGGAGGTTCCCGACACCTGGTGGTAGAGGTTTGTTTGCCATCCTGGGTTAAGAAGAAGGGCTTTGTGATCTGGGAAGGAAGACAATTCACGGGAAGACGGGAAGAACAAATGCCTGTCTTTTCATGCGGAGACAATGGAACACAGGCAAAACTTTGAAAAAACAGGCCCTGCCAGGGTCCCTGCAACTGGTCACACCTAGCCCATACTCTTTGTGGTTATCTGCGGAGGCCAGCCCCTCTATCTAAATTTATTTCAGCAGCTAAGGGAGAGGTGAAAGTTCTTCTTCAGTCTGCTGGGTCTTGATTGACTTTAGCTCAGATTAGTCCACATGTCAAGTGGCACATTTTGGGGTGGCTCATTATGAACCCCTCTACTAGGCACAATTGAGTGGTTCTCACTTGGAGTTTGTCTTTCTGGTACAGACAGCAGCAGGAATTCCAGTCATTTGAAGGTGTGATGGGACTGGCCATCTAACATGGTTCATTCATAGGTTGATTGTATACTGGAAGCTCTCTTGGGGTTCAGTTTACACCCGACCTCTATGTGTGGCTTGGGCTTTCTCCCAGCATGGAAGCCTCACTACTTCTTATGTGGCAGCTCGGTGCTCCAAAAGAACAAGGCAGAAGGTCCAGTCAACTTAAAGACTAGGCTCAGACCCGTTTCATTCATCAGGCGAGTCACTCAAGCCAACTCAGATGCAAAAGGAGAGGAATTAAACTCTCTCTCAGTTTTGAGGAATGGTTAATAGTTTGCCACCATCTTCATTCTGCCATAGATTTACCACATAAAGTTTTGTGAGAATAAGTAAAATAATCTATATGATGTACTCAGACCAGTATGTGGCAAAAGTAATGCATTTTCCAAAAAAAAAATAGTTGTTAAGAGTATTTTGTAGGTCCTTATCCCATTTCATTTTTCTTCATTGTATTTATCACTATATGGCCTTGCTTTTTAATTGTGTTTGCATATATGTATATATGTGGTTATTTTCCTTCCCTCCCATTCAAATATAAACCTCATGACCACAGAGACTGCATTTTTTCCAGGGCCTAGAAAAAATGTCTGTTATATAATGAGAGTGCCATAAATATTTGTTGAATTAATGAGTGAATAAGTAACTGAGCCTCTATTAAATGTAGAACTAGAAGAAAATACTTGGATTTTTGGTTGTGGACAGTACAGGTGCGATTGGAGTTGGTGGAGGGTCACAAACAGAGAGGCTGACATTCTGATTTCTTTAAATGTATTAAAAATTTGGAGCAATGTTCTCTCTCATCTGGAGCTGTGTTTAACTAAAACTGTTCTAGGAAGCACAAAATATATGCACAAGGCCTACTTTACCTCCAGAATAGCTGACCACAACCGGGATCATTTAAAAAAAACTGCATTTTGCCACCTGCAGGCCTTGAATCAGAGAGGCCTGGGCCTCAGTCCTTGCTCTGGCTCTGCCTGCCGGGTGCTTGGTTTTTGACGTGAAAGTTTTCAATTTATCTTAGTTGCAAAATCTGTAAACTTAAACAAGGCATACTCTATGGGATTCCTGGAAGCTGAAAAGAGTTTGAGCAAAAGAATTGGACAACTGATAAAAATGTACCAATCCCCCAAAATATTAATGATAAGAAAACTTGATTGACATGAATTTGTTCTACTTTATATTAGAGTAGATGGATTTTCCATTTTTATTGTTCAAAAATTCCTCTCATGTTTGCAAACACAGTAAAAATATTAAAATAATATTAAGTTAACTTTTTTACTAACTCAATGTTCCACATATGAGTGTATTGATTCATAAATTGACCTTTCTACTCCACCAGTATTTGATAAAGAAATTGAAGCACCATATGGAATAAGTTTTAGCAACCATACTAAAGATAAATGTTTAAATTTATCAAGAGAAATTATGACATCAAAGGAAGTAAACATCATTTCCAAAGAATAACTTCCTAGAATTCAAGGGGAATTTCCCCAGCACCAACCCTCCTAGTGAGGATGTCCAAAAGTAAATTACTTAATTAACAGATGGTGATTGTTAAGATTGCAACAAATTCAAAGCACTCAGAACTTTGGGGAATGTTTAAAGGGAAACTACTTGTATTTTAGAGCTCGGCATTTTAAAATAAATGTATTGACCAAGATGGAACTAATACATCTGACAGTTTATTTCCTCAGAACATACATGTGTGCAGTAGAACCCCAACTGTACTCCCCTTTTCTGCAACCAGAAATTTTGTCTTTTTCCTTTTTTGACAAAGTGGCCAAGTATCTCTTTCATTGAAAGACTGCTCTAGAACATGTGGAAGACACAAGCTGGGGAAAAAAAGATGTTGCAATAAAGAATCCTACGTCCTTCAAATGAAAATATTCAGCACTAATGTTGAATGTTGCTAGCTGCTAGAGAGTACTGCATATATTCTTTTCTCCAAGTAACGAAACACCAGAACTGGTACATGGCAGACACAGCTTGGGTTTGCAACATGCAGGAGAATGTTCTTGCACAGAAGTCACAGCATAGCACAGTAAAATTTAATTGACTTGTTTTTGTTCAGGGGAGGCAATGTCACCAAATGCAGGTCCAGCAGCCTGCCACTTTGAAAGCCTCTACTCAAGACACAGATGCTGGTGTAGAGGAAAGTAGTTTATTTTCAGGTGCCGGCCACCTGGAAGATGGGGACCCATGTCTCAAAGCCCATTTCAATATCTCAGTACCAGTAGAGGTTTGTTTAAGGAGGGAGAGGGGAAGCGGAACAAAGAGATCAAGGGAGGGGGTTGAAATGTTCACTATGTGCAGACAAGCACAGTCCATTCCCATAAGGCAAGCCGTCATGTGGTCTGTGTCAGCCTGGTTTAGTCATCCTGGTTTTACATCATCCTGACTCCACAGGTGGAGGTCAATGAATCTCCTGGAGCTGGGATGCTTGAGGGTGGAGTCTATATCTTTTGAAGTTCGTTCCTAGGATTGCTTATACAAACATGCTGTTCATCTACAAGCTGCATATGAGTCCCAGTCAACACAGAAACAGTGTCAAGAGAATGGTGGGGTGGGTTACAATCCCCCACTGTGACAGGGAGGCCCCACAAATGCAGGACTCACTAACAGGTTTGATACCAGAGAGTGGCAACATTAAGATTACATATATTTAATGTACCTGACAAATACTACATGGTTAGTAAATATTAGTTTTCTTCTTTCTTTTGAATTATTTGTTCTTGCCCTTTTGTCAATAACTGTAATGTCTCGGCTCTATTCCTGAGAGTGTGCTGAAATCTCAAGTAAACGAACATTAAACATTGGTTAACATTAACCAATGGCAGGTGATTGGCTCTGTCAAGAGGCAGAATGGGGAAAGCAGAGACCAGATGAAATAAATACAAATTAAATTCATCTGAGCATTTCCATTGTTCCATATTTAGCTTCTTCATGATCCATATGTTACAAAAATAAGTATGCCAGAGCGTATCTCTCTGTGAACCCACTTAACATGAAAGGGGGAAACCCTTATTATTCCTTATCAGGATCTGTTGAATCAGATTATATATTTATATACTAGGTATTGATGTGTATGCCACCACTATTTTTACTATACAGATACACCAACAAAATATATTTTTTTCTCCTTCCAGACTTTACCCCTTTGAGAGAATATCTATAATTCTACTCCTTAAAATAGTGAATCCAAATGTTAAGAACTTCCTCCAAGAGGCATTTATAAACATTTGCCTGTTACTTCCATACCTGTAGTAATATAACTAATGCCCTATATTTTGATTTTAATTTGTTCAGTTCATCAAAGCAAAACAAAAGCCCTTTACAGGAATTTCAGTGTCCAGTCTATTCTTTACCCTCATGAACAAAAATACCATGTTGGCATCCTTAAAAAGATTCATGTAAGGTTTAGAACAGATAAGACAGGTATCCACAGTTTCCTGGAATCACAAGTGTACAAACAAGAGAACTAATTTTTCTGCATTGTAGAACAAATTTTTTGGAAAAAAAAAGAGGCTTTTTTTTAACACTAGGCAAACAGTAACCAGTTTAGTCTCATAAATTTACATATCCTAAGTAGTGTCATTATTCAGGCAGAGTAGATTAAGAGGCCTTGTGTTATCATCTAAGGAAAAGAAAAAAGGAAAATATGTCCGAAGTCATCTGGTTAATTGGAGGAGGTGGGGAGATGAAGTTGCTTCCATTAAGTTCTTTTGGAACAGTTACAAGATGCACAAAATCGGTTTTTAGCTCAGTCATTCATCCTGTTGAATGTGTGATGTGTTCTCAATTTAATGATAATTGCCCTTTCCATTTCTTTGATAATTGTTCTTTCTATTATCACTTACAGAGATTCAAATTATAAATCAAGACAAGACAACCAGAAAAATATTATGATTGTCCCTTCTGAGGCCACAGCAACTCAAGTAACACTACCGAAGTCTGAGAGTTTAAGCCATTTTCATTTGCACGTCTCTGAACATTTTATTTTAGGACCTAGTGGTTCTACTAAGAGGAGGTTGCAAAACAATAATAGAACTGAATGATGATGAATGCACAGAGACCGTAAGTTTAGATCCAATTCAAGGATTATAACTTTGTATTTGAAATTAGAAACTTGCTCCACTGACTGTCTGAAAGCAAAGGTGAGGGGTCAGCCAGAACCATTTGCTCTTAGTCAGCTAGGCTTCCATGGGGGACATTGCCCATCCCTGCTTCCCCCAGGAGTCCCTCTCTCCCTCTACTCGTGGCCTGTTTGCAGAAACACACGCACACATACATAATTCTCACTGAATATGCTCTGATGATGCACATAATGAGATACGTGCAAAGATGTAACTGAGCTCTTACTGAAGATTCCTGTGACTGTCTCCTAAACTAAAATAGGAAACTAAAAATGTGGCCCTAAGAAATGGTTCTTTGAGGTGGTAACCATGGTCTGCAGGTACCAGCTTGTACCTGCTCATGAGGTCCTGTTACTAGATTTTCACCAGTTTGGCAAGCTGTTTTGTGTTTGTTTTTTTCAGAGAGCCACTGCTAAAATTAATTGTGTAAATTGTGAATTAATATATTATATTAAAAACAAAAGTAATAAATGCACAGAACTCACCACTTTTAATTATTGCTATACATTGTGTTATTTTCCATGTTCCCGAGGATATTTTCGTCTACTGTATCTGAATGGCGGAAATAACACAGAACCGTGTGACACAGAGCACCTCCTCCCAACTCCGCATTCTGTAACTTCCTATTAGCAGCTAGAAATCAGCAATGGTTCTCATACCACTGATATCAGAAAGTTCTACAAATCATTGCTTTTGCCCTCAGAGAGCTGGTTGTTACACATTTTGCCACCCAGCCCTGTATGATAATGTAGTTTTGTGACAGAAAGAACCTTGGAGCTGGGATGACCTAGGTTTCCTTTTAGCTCAGCAAATTAATAACTGTGGGATCTTGGACAGTTAACTAGAACTCTCTGAGCCTTAACTTTGTCACTCTCTTGTTTAATCCCTTCAATATCTTCTCATTACTCTTAGGATAAAGTCCAAAATCCTTGGGGCCTTTTTCCTCTTATCTTTGCCCCAGATTTTTTGATTCCTCAATCTTGCAAGTTCCTCCTGCCTAAGAGCTCTCCGATGCAGAGTGTCCTTCTTTTCCCTCTCTGTCCTGCTAACTCCTACCCATGATTTAGGTCTCCGTGGTGGAAATGTTCCTTTCTCAAGGTAGACTCCCCTGAGAGCCACCCCCTGCACCACCTACTTAATAGGTAGGACCTTTAATGTAGACTCCCACAGAATCCTGAGCTTTCCTTCATAACACTTAGCAAAGTGTAACAAAATGCTTTTGTAAATGGCCATTCGCTTAATGTCAAGTCCACTCTTTTGCCTGTGTTTCTCATGCATGGTGCTATCCCTCTCAAATTCAGCCTTATGCCCTTGGATGTCTGCTTTGCTGACCTATCTACTTAAATTTAATCTGTAGGATTTCTGTTTGAATAAGAGCAAGCCTCTTTCCAAAGCCACTCACTCTGCCTAAGATCATTGTAGTTAAGGACAGAGGCACTCAGGCTCAGTTCCCTACATTTGAATCCGGACTCTCCAGCTTATGAGCTGTATGGACCCGGCAATCTCTCTGTGCCTCCATTCCTTAATTTATGAAGTGGGGCTAATAACACAATCTACTTCCTAGGAGTTGTTGTGAAAATGAAGTTAACCCCTGGAAAGTCCTTAGACAAGTGTGTACAATACAGAAAATTTCTGTTTGCTAGTATCCCCACTTGCCTTAACTGTAGCTGTGCTTTTCCCTAATTCTATCATGTCTTAGAACACCCACTTCTATGGACACTCTCCTTTTCCCTTACTTTTAATGATGATAGACAATCCCACAGCTTTAATTGTCTTGTCTACTAGATAGAACTAGCTCTAGTTTCTCCCTTAATTTATTATTTACATGTTCAGCTACATGTTCAGTGATCTCTGTAAGACTTTTTGACACATCAAACACAATGCTCCACACCTTAATTCATCATTACCCCGTCAAACTAGTTTGTTTTTTTTTTGTCATCCATATTTCTGTTAATAGCATCCCAGTTCCTCCAATGAGGCCCCAACTTTCTCATCTCTTCCCTCCCCTTTACTGTGTATCTCAGCAGTTGTCAACTTCTATCAATGGACTCTGTAGTTGCCTCTTTTTTTTTTTTTCCTTTAAATTCCCACTGCTCCCACCTAGCCCAGGTGCTCATTAATCTCTCTTTCTTGTCTGAACTATAAAAATAGCTACTATACAACCTTCACAGCTTTAGACTCAGCTTAACATAACAAGAACCATTCTTCTAGAATTAAACACTTTTGTAACAGATGTTTCTCTCCCTCCCTTCCTCTATCAGTTGTGTGATGTTTCATGTCTGTCTTCTTCTGTGAAAGTGGAGACCTTGACACACTAGTTCACTTCTGTATCTCAGTACCTAAAAGTAATGAAAAAGACTATTTATTGTTATGTTTAGTAATAGGATTATTAAATATTACTATAGTACAAGAATGTTATATTATTAACATAGTATATTATTTTTAAATAGTGCTATTCAATTTTAAATATGGCTAAAATTATTTGTTGGGTTAATTATTGAATAGCTCCATTTTCTGTCCTACTCTGATCTATCGTACACACACTTCATCTACCTAACTTAGGTTTCTGGTTAATTCACTTCCCTGCTCATACAGCGTCAGCCCCTCCCAAACGATTGCCTGCTGTCTAAGTTCCCGTTCTAGAACATGGTGCTCCAGCTAGGAGGCCAGATCGACCTCTGTGAAAGCTCCGTCCCACTCAGAATGTTCAGAGTTGTGGTTGTTTTAATTAGAGGAGTGATATTAGTTATGATTTCGAAAGCTTCCTCAGGCTACAACATGTAGAAAAGCAGAAGTGCTAATCTTTCCTTACCAATTACACAAACTCCTAAAACAGAAAGTGCAGTTAGTTAGAGTATAGGCATGAAGATACTAGTCAAAGAAAAGAAATGTGAATTTTTAAGTAACAAAAATATTAAGGTTGTGAAGCTTTCTCAAAACTTATAATTTTTTTCTTTTAGATATAAAAGATAACAGAAGCTGATACTAGAATGTGTCTTTATTTTACTCAAATTCATTTCACTTCACTTTTCTCTAGATGAGATGTCACTGGATGAACATTTTTTCTAAAGTGGCATCTTTTCATTCTTGAGCTTTTTTCATATTGAATTACATACTCTTTTCTCAGTAGATATCATAATTTTACTTTCTTCTTTTTCATCTTGATTATTAAAATGTCACTCTCATATTGCTTGGAACTTAGAACTTACTTTTTTTCTTGAGCATCACAGACAGATTTTTCCTCTTGAATTACAGCTTAAAAATATTCTTTCTCTAAAAGGCTCATGGAAAGATCCTCAGCATCACTGATCATCAGGAAAATGCAGATCAGAATTACAGTGAGATATGATCTCATGCCTGTCAGAATAGCTGTGTCAACAAGACAAAAAATAATAAGTATTGGCCAGAATGTGGAGAAAATGGAATACTTGCACATTATCAGTAAATTGGTGTAGCCACCATAGAAAAAGTATAGAACTTCCTCCAGAAATTAAAACTAGAACTACCATATAACCCACCAATTCCACTGTTGGGTATTTATCTGAAGAAAATGAAAACACTAATTCAAAAAAGACATATGTATCCCCATGTTTATTGCAGCATTATTTACAATAATTAAGATAGGAAGCAACATATGTGCCCATCGTTAGATGAATGGATAATATTCCATGACATGGAATATTACTCAGTCATCAAAAAACAAAATCTTGCCCTTTGTGACAACACTGATCAACAGGAAAAGTACTATGCTGAGTGAAACAGAGAAAGACAAATACCGTATGATTTCACACATGTGTAGACTCTAAAAAACAAAACAAACAAACAAAATAACAGAATTAAAATTGTAGAATACAGAGAACGGGTTAGAGGAATGAGCGAACTAGGTGAAGGAGATCAATGGTATAAACTTCCAGTTATAAAATAAATAAGTAAGTCACAGGGATGTCACAAAATGCATAGAGACTATACTCAACAATACTGTAATAATTTTGCACAGTGACAGAGGTCAATAGACTTATCATGGTGATCACTTCATAATATGTAGAAATACAGAATCACTATGTTATATGCCTGAAGTTAGTATATTGTGAGTCAGTTATATTTCAATGAAAACACTCTTAATTGATTTTTAAGTCCTGAGTTTGCAATTGTTAGTACTGTCACTACCACTAATGAGGAATAACATTTACTCAAACATCTGACTCACTTATTAAAATGCTATCATTTTGAACTTAGAAATTTTTACAAAGAAACTGATCTCAAAATTTGTAAAAATTATACATAGAGCAACTCTTTTCAAAATAGGTTTTATTCAACAATTGTAGATAATGGTTATATTCAACAGAGACTAGTAAGCTGAATTATGATAAATAAGGCATTTCAAACTTTAGCAAAAATAATACCTTTTGTACATTTGTTTACACTTGGTTAATGTGGCCTTCATAAGGTTTACTCACAAACTTAATACAATAGTCCTCCCTTATTGGCAGTTTTGCTTTCTGAAGTTTGTTATCTATGGTCAGTAGTGGACCAGAGATATTAAATGGAAAATTCTAGAAATAATTCGTAACTTTAACTTGAGTGCTATTCTGAGCAGTGTGGTGACATCTTGCACGGTCCTGCTCCATAGCTCTCCCACCCAGCCACGAATTATCTCTCTGTCCAGCTTATCCACCACACTGTACAATACAGTAAGATATTTTGAGATAGAGAGGCAATATGTGCAGATAACTTTTATTTCAATATATTCTTATAATTGTTCTGTTTTATTATTAATTATTGTTACTCTCCTACTGTGCCTTATTTACAAATTAAACTTTATCGTAGCTACACACATTTGGGAAAAAACACACCTCAGGGCTCCTACTATCTGCAGTTTCAGGCATCGTCTGGGTGTCTCAGAATGTGTCCTGCTCCACTAAGGGGGAACTAATGCATGTATGTTCTATGTATAAAAGACACCTATAGAAATTAATTCTACTTCTGGCATAGCTAAATTATCTAAGATGGTGTTCACTGAATCTTTTACAATGTATTCAAACTCTCCAGAAAATCTTGAAAGTTCCTTGAATCCTGCATTTGCAAAGGTACACATACAAGCCTATTTAAAAAATAGAAGTCTGGTTATTAGTTCAAAAGCTATACCCATTACTACAAATATAAACAATTAATCAAGTGCCTTGTCCTCTTAAGGTTGACATAGTTTGATAGCCAATGTTAATCCATCCTACAAAACTGAGCTTTTATTACAGATGAAAATATCTCTCTTTCACAAAATTACATAACCAATGTCCATCATTCCTATATTAATGTCATGTCCATTATCTTAACAATGAAATTAAAAAATTTGGGAGAAAAAATTTTAAGTGCTATTTTATTCCTTTAGCATTTTCAACCATAGTATAAGATGTTATGCCTATTTATAACTATACTTAACCAAAGGCAGTGTGAAGCCTAGAGACGAGTCTATGTAGCAAATATTTATTTGTCACTCATCATAGAACTTTTACAGCTATGTTAGACCCTCACCGTAAAACGCAGTGTTGGGGAGCAAATTTGAGTATCAGGTTTGTTTAGACTGCATCCAGACCGTCGTGCTGATGCCAGTTCACATGATGGGAGGAGGAATGTCCATTCCTCATCTGACATTGTAAGGTCAAGTTTGGCAGTCTCCCTCATCAATCTGATCTTAGCCTCTGTATTCACGAAGTACTTTCTTATCCTGCGATATTTCATGTCAAATTTATAGTATGTTGGAAAGCTAAAAATTGTTGGTCTCCCAAAACTTAGTGTCTTGCTCTCTCACTAGTAATGTACATACATACGTAAAAGCATAACAGAGCCATATTCTTTACAACTTACTTCAATCAAGGATAGTGAAGTGATATCTACCAATCCCTTTAAATTCAAGAAACAACTGATCTAAGCCTCCAAAATCTATAAAGTTTTCCAAATTGTTATATGAGAATTTGGTATTTTTTTAATTTATTGAATAATATTTTTTAAATAGCAGTCATTTTTTTAGGTCAACTCTCTTGAGAAAATTCATGGCCCTTTTAACTAGTGACAGTATTTAATTTTCCTTGCAATGTAAGCTTCACTTGATGGAAAATCTGTCCATCTACTTACTGTATACTTAAGTAGGAATGAGTTTTAAGTATTTAGAACTTACATACAACACTTGGACTTTTAGAAACTAAAATGAGAAGAGAGGACAGTAATTAGTTAACGTGTCATCTCACTGCTTTGAGAAACTTTAAGTATTTGCTACGTTTCCCTATTTCTCACCTGAATTAGCATTTTACTGCTTGCAAAATGTTTTTATTGGACTAGGAATGTTCAGCACAGAGAGAAAGCTATTGGTAATACTAATAAATAAATTGGCAAGTAAATAATAACTGCTTGAATAGTCATCAATAAATAATAAATATGCATACCATCCAAATTAAACAAGGTAAATTAAATACACTAATTGTATTCAAAGAGAATGAATACCCCTCTGCTACAAAGGTGGGATGACCTGCAGTCCCCCGTTGCGCATCTGATGCCTGGCTAAGCACAGTGTCAGAAAAAGGCTGGGAGCAGCATTTACAGCTGGAGCGTGCAGAAGCTGAGAGGAGAAGATAATAGTATCTGAGGGAAAAGATCCCATTCCCACTACACATAAAATAAAATTTCTTCCTGTCTACCAGTGGTGAGGCGGTATTCACTTTGCTTAAGAAAATATGTGATGTTTCTTTTGAACATTTAATCGTTGGCACCTGATGCTAAACTAAGACAGGTACACCATTTTTTAATGCTTTGGGGAAAGAAAAATTGACAACTGAAAGGGGTGATTCTCAAAGATCATTAATGCAAGCAAAACATTTGTAAGAATTTGTGTATATTTAATATACGGCCACTTCAGATCTGAGAAAATTTCCTGCAAAGAAAGAAAATCCTCTGAGCCATTTTAATTTTTACATTTAAAATGTGTCAAGAGTTCACATTAATATTAACTTTATCGGCTCCTCACATTCTGGTATATTCATTGCGGAGGAAACCCTGCACCCTCCCTTCTCCCCGGGTGAAGACTTGCTTTCTGATTTGCCCTCACATCTGCGTTTACCAGGGAACAGATGCTCCACTTCTAAGGGTCAGAGTCTGGCCTTTTCCCTCCTATCACTAGAGCAGAAAAGGAAGGGAGGGGGGTTCCAAATGATGGTGGCAGCTTTCCAGTGGCTGGCCTGGAGTTTTACATTTAAAGCAAGCAGGTGGCATCAACGGGCTATCTAATGACTAACAAGATAAGAGTACAATTGATCTTTTTATTAACCTGTTTCCCCAGGAGCAGCCTGCTCCTCCCTTCTGGGTTCAGTTACATTTGTTCAGTTCCAGGAATCATTTTAGACCCTTTCACTTTTTTGTCTGAGCTGATACTTCAAGCCCTGGGCCACAAACACTGATATTCCGTCTCGTCTGAATTCTCCTCTCTGAACCACCAAACTGGTAAATGCCTTTATAATTTGAATCTGACCCAGAACAATGTTTAACACCCATGTGAATGTATCTCCAATCCTCCTCTTTTCATGCTGTCTTTGAACTGTGTTTTGTATTTTTTTGTTTTTTGTATTCCTTTTGTAGGTCACAGACCACTTACTCTAAAACTCTGAAGAGTATGGAGCCTACATAGATTCTAAGGTAAATGATTAATTTCAAATATGACATAATGGACTCAGTTTCAGTATGAATTCCAGCATTGTGCACATGTGTTGTCCTTTATCTACTTGGAGACTTTCTAAGTTATGCTATCAAGTCATCTTTTGGTAGAGGGTAGAATCATGATTCTGGATGATGCGGAGGGGAAGAACAGACTGTGTCTGTGGGATCCTTCTTTTCATTGTTGGGTTATGTGTTGCATATTACATAAGGCTGACCACCTACCCAGATTTCTTACAAAAGTATTCTTGTGACCTTAGGCAGCTCCTACCCTAAAGTATGTC
>PVKM010030658.1:0-17177 GCA_004027735.1 Carollia perspicillata
GTCTATACCTCATTCCTCCATCCTTAGCCAACAATTCTCAGAATTCATTCCCACATGTACCAGCCAGATTTTTGCAAAATAACTTAACAAAATTTTGCAATTCTTTTGGGTTGACTCCGTAATAGGCCCTGGGGCATGCTTTCACTGAGGAAAGGGGCAGAGAGAATGGGGACGCAGGGGCGTTTGAAGGTTTGAGCACTGAGCAGCCCAACTCCTCTCACACCTCTCCACCCGAGGTCAGGGCCTCTCCTTACCATCTTAGGTTGGTCGTAGTTGGCATTTCCACACAAGGGACTAGGAAATATTATAACATGATGTAAGCAACTTCCTGTTAAATCTTTGAGTGTGGATTCTGATGTCTCAGCCCTGTGGCTGCAAGAGATTACACATTGTTTCAGAACCATCTTAGAAAGGGACTGGTTTTCAGTTGGCACCTTGATCTGAAAGTCAAGGACTGAATTTGTCATTTTCTCTTCGTAAACTGTCCATTCCTATACTCCCCAGTCCGTGACTTGCTCAGAGCCTTCAACTATCCTTTTGCAACTATCACTTTGTCTCACAAAACCAGCCTTAAAGGGATTGTCATTCAAAAGGACAACAGGTGATGATTTGATTGGCTGGGGCTTTTTTCTTTCACTAATTTCAGTAGCTGCCCAGGTCCAGTTTCTGAACATCAACTTGACTTCCACTTTTCCTTACCCACTCCAAGGACAGGTAATACATTTCAGTTTCCCTCCTTTTTTTCCCTGAAGGTCTCTTGTCTGCAACCTCTCCTGGTACAATTTTCAATAGCAGTCAGGGTTTTTGGATGCTAATAAAAGAAACTGACTCTAGCTAATTAAAGCACAAATGCAAAGTATTTAAATGATGTAGAATAGCTCACATATTCTCTTCAGAGGGTTGGGAAAGCAAACAGAAATTTTATAGCTAGAAATACTTCCCCAAAGCAAACCACAGACTTGTCAAGTAAAGACATGTTGAAACTCCTACCAGGCAGACATGGCAGCACATTCAGACGGTCTCAGTGACCAGACTGCTTCTGGATGTCACTAGTTACTGATTTACAGTCTAGAGAGCAGGTGGGTCTGATTGGCAGAGCCTAGAGCCCTAACTGCAAGGAGCTTGGGAAGGTGAGTATCTGGCACGGCTTCATAAAGGAGATTGTTTTTCAAACATAGAAAGTGGACGCTGGAACTTGGACGGACAAAAATGAGAAATGTCCACTACAGATGCTCCATGAGAAATGGCAGGGGCTGTGGCTACAGACAGATCCAGATTTGATGTGCACACTTCCTCCACTTTCTAATTGACTTTGAACAAGTTAATCTCTCTGAACTTTATTGATTTCTTATAAGCAAAATGGAAATGAAACCTCTCTTGCAGGAATTAAAAGTCAGGTGTGTGGACAAGCTGTTCAAAAACTGAAAGCTGTTACTTGAATAATCAACAAAAATACACACTATTTTGAGAGGCCTCATCTTGGTAAAAATATTTTATTTTTAATGATGTACTCATATATTTGTGCTTTTTCTCCCCAACTACCAAAAGCACTTTAGATTAGTGGGCATGATACTATTTTTATTTCCCACAGCATTACACACACACACACACACAGTGAACTAACATCCAAGATCTCATACGACCCAAGCAGACATAGCAATGCTTTATTCTACAGCAGTAAGTCAAAGAATGTATAAGTGCACAGAGTATATCACATTCCAACTATAACGTGAGTTCCTAGGGAGCCTCCACGGATGACTGCAGAGTAACAGGTATGTTATGCTGCATTACAAGGGACTCTAAAAGACCACTGAGCATGAGTGGTATCAAACAGGTCATCACTATTAAGAGCAACTCAAATAAAAGTTTCAACTATCTGAACTGAGTCAATTCAAGGAGAATCAAATAGTAGTACCTGGAAATATGATAGTAGCAAAAAGGTAATATATTTCTTGTACAAGTCAAAAATATGCATTATGCAAATAAAACTAGCTTGAATTAAAACACAGTAAAAATATTTTTTAAAGTAGATATAGTTTTTTTTATTTACTAAGAGTACACAAGAATACTCCTACTAGAATAACTTTCTAAAGTATAAATCTAATCATTTCACTGTCCTCAAATTCCCCATTGATACTCAAAATAGACCCTAGACTACGAGGGATAAAAATTTTACATAAAGAAAATAAAACTGCTGTTCCATGTATTGATACATTCATTGGTTGATTCTTGTGTATGCCCAGACTGGAGATAGAACCCACAACCTTGGCATATAGAGATAACACTCTAACCAACTGAGCCCAGTACTAGACAATGAAGTTTTTTCCACTGGCTCTATCAAATATGAGTGATTATATAATGATTCATCCAAGTAAAAAAGGCAATGTGGACTCCCATTTCTGCTTCCACTGTATAGCCTTGGCAAGGCATTGGCCTCTCTCAATTCAGTTTTAATATTGCAAAATAAAGAAATCGGACCAGCTTTTTTCTGGCTCTGAAAGACTGTCAACTCTATTTGGCCACAGTCCATTGGCTTGTGCTCCACCCCCACCTAAAATAGACCCTATTTCCATTTGGCTTGATTGACCAAGGTAATCAGCCAAAGGAGATAAAACACAAATTGTAAAATTGCCAATTCTGAGATACACAAGCAAAAAATAATTTAGTTACTCAGCATTCCCATAATGCTTTATTATATTTTCCAATCATGTTTAGACATGAAGCAACACAAAGCTGTAGTCACAAGCTCTGAGAAAAGACCCAGAGATGAAGAAAATTGTCATTGACAAAATTTGTTGAACAAGTCAAAAGCAAAGAAAATAAGATTTTAAAACTGTGAACGATCCCATATGAGACGGGGTAGCCTCATACGTTGTTGGTTGGTACAGGGTGTGGAACATAATGCTCAGATGGTAGAAGGATGCCGCAGTCTCACAGCCTGGATTGGGCCCTACCTCTTGGGTCCTCATTGCAGCTCAGTCCCACTTACCCCAGCCCACCTGGAGCTCAGATGATGACAGCTACTCTCCACCAGGACTGCTATTCTGAACTTCCCATCCATCCCTCCTTGTTACAATTGGATAATTCGTTCAGTCTTCCCTGAGCATTTGTTATGTGTATCAGTGTTTCACATAACCCCCAGATATTTAAATCCTCCCTCGCCTTCATCTCCTCTCTGGCCTCCACGCTCTCCCTTGCTCAGCTCCAGTCACCCTGGTGGTCTATCCCCTTCATGTGGTAAAGAACTCAGAGTATCCTCCCCGCCCTCCCTCCTCTTCTGTGGCCTATCCCCACCCCTCGTGTGTCTGTACAGTCTCACCTCTGTCTCTGCCGGCTGTCCTAGCCCCAATTTCCCCCCTAACAACTCAGCTCCTCCCTAAACCTGAGCCTTCAGTTTGCCCATGCGGGACTCCCCTGAGCCCTGGTCTGGTGTTCCCCACATACATCTCCCTCTCTTCATTCAAATTTCAGCCAGACGGTTACTAGATTTAGAGCGAGGATCACTTTGTTAGGTATATAAGTGAGTATCTATGTTGTATACCTGAAGCTAAAATAATATTGTTTATTAACTACACATTAATAAAAAAAACTTGGAAAGAATACATTGGGAAAAAATTTTCCAACCAGATTTGAGGTGACAACATCGAGCTGTGAGTGACTGAACCTTACTTGTTGGTCAGGAAGTAAAATATAGACTTTCAGAATAAAACAAATAGTAATAACTCATTAGAAGTGACATCTCAGAAAATTAGTGATTAAGTTTTCCAGTGAAAATATAATGGAATCATACTTCATTCAAGAACTATTGAGTGCCTGATATGTCCTGGGGATGAAAAGGTGAAAGAGATGTATTTGGAGCTCAGGAAGCATGCCGTCTACAAGGAGAGAGAGACGTACGAACAGCTCAGCCTTAATGGCGTGGTTGCCGTAACAGGGACACACGGCTGAGGCAGAAGAAAATGCAAAGCAAGGTGCTGCTGTGTTACAACAAGCTCTACCATGCTAGTTATTGGAAGACATTAATATTGTGCATTTATGTCTCTGCTTCTCCCTTCAGATTATAGGCTATCGAGGAACCGAACAATGTCTCTGGCCTAGAAAAATACTGTAACTTGCATAATAGTCACTCAATAACTCTTCACCTGAATTACAAGTTCTCCCTGGGGGAGGAGGAAGACTCATGGATGGATCTGCAGAGAAGGTAACATCTGAGCTGGATCTGAAAAGGTGAGTTAAACTCTTCTATTATGAAGTTCAAGGAATAGAATAGCATTTGTAAAATTATGGGAGATATAACATAGTAGTAATAATAATATAATACATAATATGCCAGGAATTATGTTAATCACTTATACGCATTGTGATTTTATTGGTACATTGACTAAATGATGCGGGAACAATTTTTACAAGTACGGAAAGTGGGGCTATAGTGGTTAAAAATTATGTCCAATTTTACCTAGCAGGTGAGCGAAGCTAAGATTTATCTCACTGACGCCCTCGATTCTCTGACTCTGAAATCTGTGAGCTAGGCCACACTGTACACTCTTCCAGAACTGAGCCAGCTCCAGTGTCCCCAGCAATCCAGCATATACAGTCACCCGTTGACTCACCACCCCCCTGAGAGTGGACACCAACGCATCCCTTCTACTTTTGTGACCCTGCCATTTTGTGACAACTTCTCTATGTCCCCAGCTGTTCTTTGAGTTTATCTCATCTTTGTTTCTCTCTGCTATTGCTTCCATGTTTCCACTGCTCTCTACTTCTTCTCTCTTCTCTGTGTCTCATGGTCCTGCTCTCCAGGAAAGCGTCTCCTTGTGTTAGAAAACCATCAATAGTCACCGATTCTTAGTTTGGGCTGCCCTGCATCCAACTCCTGTTAATACTCCAATCTCCTTTTGGGGGAATTTCTCACCATGTACAGATGTAGGGCTGTAACCCTGCTCTGATATGGTAGCCAAGGAGCCATGCTCTCCCTTCACAGCCTGGCTGTGGGCAAACTTGGCCAAATGTGGCCTATGCCAATCAGACAAGGTAGGGACAGCAGCAGAACACGCCCATCCAGGAGCAGCAGCAGCAGCAGCAGCAGCAGCAGCAGGCTGAACGCACTGCTCTTCCTGTATAATGTGTGTTGTGCTTCCCACCGCAGAGCTCTTCTGAGCACCTCGGTTTCTGCCTCTTTTCTGAGCCAGGTCCTCCAGGCCCCTGCAGGTGTGTGCACCGCAGACATCCTTCCAGTGAGTATCCCACTGATGTTAAATTAGCTGGAATAATTTTCTGTCACTGGCGAACAGGAACCTGAACAGGACTAGACACCCTGTAGTTCTGGCTGCCTCATCTGAGCTGCCTTTGGCTACGGCCCCTGTCCATAATCCAGTCCCCTGACGCCAGGGTGGTGAGCCACAAAACCGAAAGCATGGCAGCTTCTGTCCAACTAGCCCCTGTGGCCTCTGTGTTCATGGGGGAGCTGGGAGCCCTGACTTGGACCCTCGTGGATGCTAAATCAATGCTTCTCTGGAAGAGATTGTGTCCTGTTTATATGCAGAGAGAACTGAGTAAGTGACCAGCAGAAGGCTGAAGATACATGAGAGAGAAGGGACAAGAAAGGAGCAAGGCGTCTGGGGAAATGGGAGTGAGATGGGGGGACTGGTCTCGGAACACTCAGAAGTCTCCTTGCCTCCCTCCCCACTCCTGAGACTGCAGACATATGTGTGTTTATTGAGTGGAAGGAACTTGAAGGAGTTGTGGTAAATAGAGTCTTTCCTCCGTGGGGTAAGGGCCAAGGTAATCTGCTGACAGTCAGTATAGGGAGTTGGGGGATAATTTGAAGAGAGTGATGAAGACTTGGAAAAGCCACAAAGAGAACAGGAAGGGGAACTGGCCAAAGGACCATTAAGCTACATTGAGGCAACTGTTTGTTTTCGCTAAGAGCATTTAGCTACACCGTAGACCGTTTTTGAACAAGGACTCCCAAAAAGGATAACACAAGCTTTCCCTGAAACTTTTTCAGTGTAAAACCAGGGACTTGGCAAAATCTAACAAATTTCACAAAGCAGAAAAAACCTTTTAACCTAGCGTCTCAATTTTGCAATTTTGGACTTTCCAGAGTAAGTTCCCTTGCTGGCCCAGAAGGCAATAATGATTCGACTAGAAAAGGAAGTTCAAGATGATAGAAATTTGTTCTTAAGGAATCTGGATTCGGTCTAATTTAGTTATTTTTCAGATTAAGAAATTGGTGCATTTTGTATACAAAAGCATACAAGAAAATTCAGGAAAAGAACGATTTTTAAAACCCTACAGAAATATTTAGTGATACCTATATTGGCAAATTTATTCAAAGTGGTCTTTGTTATCATAGGGGGAAAATGTAGCCACCAAAATACTACTTGCTGAAATGCAAACAGACAAAGAAAAGCTCGTCTCTGAGTGTAATAACCACAACTTCTGGGTGTGATTACGTTTGATGATTCATCATGCTGAATTCAATCCTGAAATGCCCTTCCTGCTGCTGCCAGTCCTGGTGAGCAATGGAACCGATACATAAATTACAGACTTCCTTCTAGATTGCTGGTTAGACTCACGAAGTCAAGATGTGCTTCTGGCCTGTTACAAGTAAACGAACAATTGCTCTGCCTCAGTGAGCACGTCGTAAAAGAAGACAGCATCTGGACAAAACTCAACGTGCAATTTTAGCTTTTGTCACATTTTGAATAAAAATAGTTGGCTGAAGAACTGCCTATTTAAATTATTGAAAGCTGGTGATTACAAATAAGCATCGTGGCTGATCGTTAGAGCGGCAGTAAAAATCATCTAGAGTATGACGAGCCTGGACAGGATTCCAGAAGCAGTTTCCCCTTAAATTGACGGGTGCAGACAAAAGCGGTTTGTTCTTCAAAGAATGAGTAAAAAACATAATGTGTTCACGGATGGAGGCCACACAGACATGGGTTAATTTATGTAACACTTCAGAGGTTTGGGGTTTTCAAGCTGCAACAGAGAGCAGGCAAAACAGAGATCAAAATTCTTATTATTCTCTGTTCTTCTCAAACATAAAAGCATTGCATTCCTAAAGGACTCCTCCCAGCAGGCACAGTAAAGAAACACAATAATAAATTCTCTTTCTGAAACATAACATGGTTCAAAACACCCACTAGAGGACAGTCGAAACCCTGGGGATGTGGCAAGTCCTAAGATAAGACCTTTGAAATGAAAGCATTTGGCTGTTTGGCAGAGAGGGGTTGAAGGAAGAGAGAATCGTTTTGATCTCATTAAGGTAATGTTAATGAGAAACAGCAGTGAAAACATCACAGGAGCCTGGGAGTATTTTCACTGGCACACATTTTAATGACAATGGGATAACAATGCGAAGTCAGCCCATTGCCGTGGGGACAACAGTTGTAGGACAGTGACTCAGCACATATGATGTAATGAGGTCAGTCCTCCAGTACACTCATTTAACACTGCCTCCAAAACAGCAAAAGACCAAGGATAATATATCCAAACACAAATCACTGCTGTCGGTTCTGGGGAACATCGGCAGGCGGCTGTCTGGGTAGGTCATTTGCTGTCTATGTGTGTGTTTTTAATGGAAGTGATGTCTTTTTAGATTCTGAAGTCAGAATTGTTGCATTAAAAAATGATCATGGCTCTATTTAACCCATGTTATTTGTGGGAGGTGAGGAAGAAATGACTCACGTGATTATTAAGATGATTGTGAAAAGAATAGGTAAAATGGTGACATACACTGGAGCACTCAGCTCTTATTCTTTCAAAATCTTTCCAAAAAAAGAATTGGGCTAGGAATAGGAAGGCCATGAACAAGAATTGCCAGGATTATGTAGCATTATGTAGCACCCAAGATTTCAAAATTAAAAAGTATTTTAAGGGCCTCAGCATATACTATTTTCCATTATTTCTAGCCTATAATTTTTTCAAAGCCATTTTAGAATAGAACGATCTGTATACTATGCATGATGCTACGTGCAAGAAGCATTTCCACATCAGCTACTGCTGACTTGCCTGTGGAATGTGGTTATAGGTAGGCATAGTTTACAAATATTCTAAGTAACTAAGAATCGTTAGCAATTCTAGGCATAAATGGGATGAATTAGGGCAGAAGTCAGGGCCAGTTCATTTTGATCTCCTGAAGCAGAGTTCTGCCAGCTGGTGTGGGGACTTCCATGGAGCGCACGCTGGCTTCTTGGAGGAAAAGGCTCTGGGCTCCTCCAGCCGACACAATGGGACATGACCGCATCTGTGTTCCCTCAGACTGCAATGACTAATCCTAATCTGTTAACAGAACAAGGGGGAATGCATGCTGCTTGGTCCAAGGCAGTTTCTTCAACCATCTGCCTAAAATATAGCTGCACTTAATATATTGACCATTATTTACTTATATTTTTGTAAGGAAATACTTATTTTTCATAGGAATACCCAGAAAAGCAAATCATTTAGTCTAATATAATGTGACCTAGGACTCCTGAGCACATTTTATTCTCATCTCCTTTCTAATAACCTACATGAGCTTGGGTTTGCCTTTCCTTTTCTTTCCATCAGAGAGAGTTGCATGGGAGCAGTAGAATCAGACATGCCTTAAATATTTGGCCACTTGGAATCATTAGAGCCATTCACTTCCTGTAACAGACAGGAAAACCTGAATTAGTAATTCCTAAGATTCCCGAGGAGGCCTTCATAAGCTACAATGGTTCTGAGCACCAAAAGGGGGGAAAAAACCCAAAAAACAAGAAACACTAGCTTGCAGGACAGGCTATAAAATTAAAATTAGTCATAAGCAAGGACAAAAGTTCTGCTTCCAAAGTGCCTGTAAGTTTGAGATTTGGGGGGCTCACTAAAGTATGCAGTGGAATAGACTCTCTAGAGAATCCTTTCTGAGCTTCCATGCTATTGCTAGAAAAGGTGTGCACCCCCATCAGTCCTGGTTGTATCTCTCAGGTGGCCCCAGCCACCTTATATTACCATTACTCCACATTCCTAAAAACAAGGTTATATCTCACATATCCCTCAGTTACAGCAGACTGTCTTGCACATTCGTAATTCAATAAATGTTGACTAGATGAATGAGACTGCAAGGCAGAAGGAAGCGAAGGATGCGGCTCACCCAACATCCTTCCCTGCATAGTTTGCTTCTCATGCAATTTAATTCTGCATCCATAAGCAACACCCAGAGTACCCATGGATGGCTCTCCACTTTGTTCACAGGTGTCTGTGCTGCCTCAGGCCACACCCTCTAGATGCACCAGCTGTTTGGCCTCCTTGCCAATGATTGTCAACTTTAAGGTTCTTGAACTGCTGGACAGCATTAACTGATATTCTTCAACAGCATGTATTGACTGGGTTGTGTCTACTACCGTGTGTCTCACATGGGAAGCACTCTATGCAACAGGAAGGAACAAAAGAATGACTAGATAAAAAGACATTAAGGTCTGGTTTTTTAAATATAGAAAGAATTTTCAAGAAACAAACCTGCCTGACTGATTTTTAGTGAGGCCACCTTCTGTCTCTGAGCTGTTTCTGTCTCTTCCACCTTCACGCCCAGTAATGCCACCTGAATGAGCTATTTAGCTCCCATGACGACAGCTTTGTACTATTGGGTGTTAAAGAAAAATGCTAAGTTCTTTGATCTCTTACCTGGTTTGTAGCTATGTTTCTACTTATTCTTTCCAGGCTCTGTCTGCTCTTCTTCTCAACCTTCCTCCAGGTTATGGTGTTTATGAAATTGCTTGCACTTTATTATTTTTAATATGTACTCCACCAGAAGCACATAGTACTCCTATACTAGGAGTGAATCCTGCCTGGGTGAAATGCTGATAGATAGAGGAATGAGCTGGTATAACTAAAAGAGAAGAAAAATTATTAAACCTGATGTTAAAATAAACACTGAAATAAAATTCTGCCTGTTTATTATTTCACAGTTGGTACAAGATTTTCAAAAATAATGGGACCAATTATTTCAGAAAAAGCACCAAACTGGTCATGAAAAATAAGTGTGGGGTTCTTATATACTAAATATGATTTTTTTCCTTTCTTCCTTCCTCCCTCCCTCCCTTCCGTCCTTCCCTCCTTCCTTCCTTCTTTTCCTCCTTACTTTCTACTTCCCTTCCTTCTTTCTCTGTCCTTAATTTGTTTGTTCATTTTTCATAATTATATTCATAATTACATGTATAAGCAGAGGTAAAGGGGCTTTCCTCCTTTTGAAAATAGAAAGAATGAGAGAAATAGGAAGGGGTCAAACTATCTTCAATGTATTCTACACCACTGTTAATTGTTTTGCCATGAAAAAAAGTTCATATATCAGCAAAGTCACAATCTGGTATATCAACTATGCATATTTTAAGATTTAATATACTTTCCTATATTTAATTTAATTTCCATAACTCAGTATATCAGAATATAATGATTTCCCAACTGTAAGAATCTCTGATGGCTTTGTATATACCCTCTAAGGCTTCCATATTTATTCTTTAACATTTCAGTCAGAATCACTTGACTAACAGAAACAGAGACTCACAAGTGGCATCTGTGCTGGCAACTAGGTAGTTATTCATCAAACTATCTTTCCTTTCTTCCCAAGTACACTGCTGAGCGACATGCCACAGCCACCTCTCCATTTGGATGTAGCCTTGTGACTGGGAGTTGGTCTATGAAATGTGACTATAATGAATAGTACTGAATAGTAATAGTATATGAACGATGATGTATATATGACTCCCAGGCCTCACACACACAATTCCCACTTTTTTCCTCTTGCATCCACTGAGTGGAGACACCCAAGGGTCAGGAGAATGATAGGGAGCCTACACTGGTGCTTGGAGGAAAGCTGTCCAGCAGAGCCAGCCAACCAACCAAAAATGTAAGATGAATGACAAATAAACTTTTATTTTGGATTTTTAATCCAAGTTTTAGACCTTGAAATTTTTAAGTTGTGTGCCATAGCAGTTGACCTGCCCCAACTCATATGCCAGTCTGAAAAAAACTGGTATTGCTTTAAAGATCTTCACAGATGTGAGCTAGGACAGGAAAACCAAGCTGCTGAGAGTTTGTGTGAAGAGACAGACCTGCTCTCTCCTCCCTCTCTCTGTCACGGGTCCATGAAGCATGAGACTGAAGTAAGACAGCTGTGCCAAGATACTGTGAATATTCAATTCAAGAAACACTTAGTAAGCACAAACTATGTGCCAGAAACCAACAGGAAGGGTCTCCCCTTAGTCACCAAATGGGTGTGGTAAATAGTTCTTACAACAAGGATAGAGACCCAGAAAACAACACAGCTAAATAAGACAATTCACTAAAAGGGCTGAGTAAGAAGAAACAAACCAGATATGAAAAAATGGGAGAGAAAGGAAAAAGGGACACCAGAAAAAAAAGGCATAGAATGGGGCTAGGAAGACAGGTTTGGAGAGATTCCTTGAGATTCTCCAGATGATTTTCAAAGGGACCTTGAGGACCTACCAAGGATGGGGAGGAAATAGTCAAAAGCATCAGTGTTGGATCTGATGCCTTCAGTCTTCTCTTCATCTTTCTCCATCTTCTTTAATCTTCTCTCATTAACCTTAGTTTCTAACCATTTAATTATATCATTCCTTTAGCTCTCTTTTAAAATAGGTAGGCTATTTCCTGGTTTTGCACAGACAGTTTCAATGAAAGTCACCTACACGAACATAAGCTAAAAGACTGACCAGGGGAAGCACGTCCCCATATTTTCCCAAGCCATGATCCACCGTTATACTTCAAGGCATGCTCAGATGTCGGGTTGGAGACTGGAGGAGACTATCACACCAATCAAGCAATAACAACTTCTGGATCTTTTGCTGCCACAGTGAAGCACAGGCCATAATGCAGTGCCTGGGATTTCTATGAAGTTCTTTTTGTTAGATATGAAAAAAATTAATTATGCCCTAATTTTTGTGATTCTCTGGAGTTGGCTGCCACCAAAAAAGCTTGAGCAATCTATTTCTGTGAAGGGAACACCCATATTTCTGGGAAAATTTTGGGCACATTCCTTCCTAAAAGAAAACGGAAAGCTAAGTGGCTTTTGGCAGAATTTTAAGATCTGTGTTAAAAAAAATGACATTGTACAATGATGAGATGGTGTGACAGTGCAAATTTTGATTTGATGTTGCCCACTGGCTCCAAAAGATTCACAGTGCTTTTGTGCATCCATCATTCAGCCCTGAGCTATTTAATTTGGTAATAGCCTCACCTTCAGAGCAAGGTGTTAAATTAGTTTGTCCAAGGTTAGTCCCAGAGACTATTATAGGCCTAGAACTGTGTTTTTGTTCAAGGAATAACTAAACAGAAGCTGTAATCCTCCTGATATCCCTTTTGAGTTAAAGGGCCTTAAGCAAACTAGGTAATCCTGACTTCTGGATCTTTCTCTTCCCCTTCCCTCCTTTCATCCCATTGCATCCAGTGGGTCAAGTCAGGTTCTCTTCATTTCCAACCTCGCCCTTAATCAAGAGGGGTTTTTAGTATAATTTAAAAATCTTTTCTGACCTGCCAATCTAAAATAAACATTCAGTAACTCTCCATCACATTACCCTGGTTTATTTTTTCAGAGAATTCATCATTGCCTGAAATTATCTTTTTTTAAAAAAGTTTAGTTTACTTGTTAAACATTTGCAGCACTACCTTCACACACACGCGCACGCGCACACACACAAGCATATTAGAACCTAAGTTCCATGTCTGCTTACTCACCACTGTATAATATAGTACCTAACACGTAGTGATTACTTTATGAATAAATCCAAGATGCACTATGAGAAGTGATCAACATAGACTTTTGTTGGTCTCGTGGATGCTTGCCAATAATGAGGAGATCCAGTGCCAAGAGAACTTACTGACGTAGGTAAAAGAAGTACAGTGACATAAAGCCAGAACTGAGGGAGAGAGCCCCTCTAAAGGCAAACTTGGCAGTGACCGGAAGACAACCAAGGGAGAAACATCGGGAGCAGTAGAGAAACATCAGCTCTTCCACTTGTACTTCAAGGAGATTCCTCATAGACATGTAAGCCTTGGGCTATTCTCATTAGACTTGCGAGCCATTTGAAATATAGCAAGGTGTTGTGCTTATTCTTAATGGTGCTGTGGGGTTTTAAATGGATTAAAGAGTATAATACTCTTAATACCTTGTTACGGAATAAGTAGTGGCCCCAGCTCCTTGAATCCCCACCCCTGGACATCGTCAGCGTCTTTTTTCCTCCTCATTATTCCCATCAGCATTCAGACTGCTCATAGTTCCTATCTTTTAAATAAACTCTTTGTTCCTGCATCTATCCCTGCTTCTCTGCTCCCCTTTACAACAAGCTTCCAAAAAGAAGCAAGCACCCTTCTCCTCTCCTTTCCTAACTGGCCTAACACAATTAAGTTACAAAAACTGCCCTGCTAAAGACACCAATGACTGTCCTAGTGTCAAAAACAAGGAGCACATTCACACTCCTTTGCTTCTGGCTTGTTGTTTTTTGAACTCACCAAGTTCCTCTCCTGCTGGTCGGACCATTCCTTCTCACTCTTTACTGCTGCCTTTTCCTCTTCTACTTGATTTTTAAGTGTTGAAATTCCTTCAGCCTCTGACTTTCTTCTTTATCTTCATTCTTTAACTATGCTCATTCATTTATATGCTTTAAACCCACCTATATGACAACCAGCAAATTAATAGCCTCCAAATTTATATCACAACCCTCGATCTGTATACCCAAATGTCTGCTTGGCACGTCCACTTGGATATCCTTTAGAAATCGCAAACTTAACATGACCAAAACAGAACTCTTGCTCTCCCCTCACCCCAGCCCAAACCAACATGGTCTTCTTTCGGTCTTGATCTTGGCAAATGACGCCTCCACCCACCCAGAAAATAGCAAGTCTCTTGCCAGCTGCCATGACCAACCCATTACTGAGCCCTGCCAATCATCTCAACAAATTAAATTAGACGATCTCTTTCTCTCCCTCTCTACTTCCTCCACCATCTCTCATCTGAAATGCTTCTCCTTTCAGTTTTGTGCAACTCCAACTCATTTCTTCATATTCCTAGCATATCTTAGAATGACAACATAAAAATTAGATTTGGTCATACCACAGCTCACCAGATAGAATAAAACTTGTCTTGCCATGGTCCATTCAAATAATCTAACCTCTTCCTCCTTCTAAAGCTTTATCGTGTCTGTTTCTTATTCCTTGTCACACACCAAGTACATGGTCTCACACCCTTCACATTTGCCAAAATTTTTCCTTCTGCCAAATCTTTGCACAACCTATTTCTTCTAGATGGAAAGTTTCCTCAATCTGTTGCACCTGCCTGTTTCAAGGAACTCTGTGGGTTTCCATTCAGATATTTCCCTAATTCACCAATCTCAATTAGACCTCCCCATTCTTCCCTGAACTCTGTCCTTTTCTTTCAATCCAGTTAATACAATTTGCAATTATTTACATATACATATAACTAACTATCTTTGGTATCTATCTATAATTATATATAATATAATTAATATGCTTTAATATGTACAATATTATATAATTGTATGTAAAACATGTAATTATATATCTGACATATAATTTTATACATATAAAGTGTATATATATACAGGGTCTAGCAGAAGTAAGGCCTGCTTGAGTGTGGTTGGGAGGGTAATGATGTGGGTGTAATGATTTGTAGTTTTAATTTGAACATTTCACCTAAAATGTCATATGGTGAGCTTGAATGTGATATTGTTATATTACATAATTGCATGCTTATGATTTTGTAATAAAAGATTTTGTAAGTAAAAGGGGCATTAATTGTGCCAGACCCTGTATATCTGTAATTATTGTCTGTCCATGTGATTGTCTCCCCAACTATGCTTTCCTTGCTATTGTAATATTCAGCACCTAGCACAATGTATGCATAAAATAAATATTTATTTCTAGAAATATTATTACTTTGTAGTAATAAATACATTTTAATAGTCATATAGACTTAAATACCCTTTCTGAAACCCTTGGAGCCAGAAGTGTTCAGGAATTCAGGAACATTCTGACTTTCGGACCCATGGGGTGCACACACCACACATTATGGAACAGTCCTGGTAGGATTTGGGATGGCATCTGAAACCAAACACTAATATTGTATTTCCACAATCAAATGTACAAATGTTTATAATAACTAGTACCACTGAAAACTAGAAAGCCTCATATCAAATCAGGTCCAGTTACCACCAATAAAACTGTGAAAACATAGACTGAATTTTCAGAACAGTTTGGATTTGGGAATTGCCCATAAAGAACTGAGTTACCACCTCATCCCAGCTGTGATATCTGCCTTTCATAAGAAGTGCCCACAGAAGAGTTCACTTTCCACATGTGAAAATGGACCTGTTTTTTACTCAGTCTGACCCAAAATAAATTCAAACCACTCACAAGAAAACAACTGCTGAATGAACTACAGTTATACATCCTTTCCACCATGAAATTCGCTCACTGAAATGATCACCTCCTGCAAACACTTCAAACTCTCCATTCTGCAACAGATTAGGGAGCACAAAAATAATAAGGAATCTGCCCGAAGACAGAGTTACTGATTTAACAATACATATTCTGCTGCACCTGTCCCTTTCCATGTTTCCAGTCACGGCATGTGGAACTTCCCTGCTAACAAGTCTCCCGAAACTTCCAGGTGTGTCTGTGCTTGCATTATAAATGTTCTCACCTTTCAATTCAGGACAGTGCTACCAGTTTTCGATTACTCTTGGTAATAATTGTCTTATTTTAAATTATTTTATCTATAAAAGAATTAAGCCTTTACGAAAAATTTCTCTCAAAACTTAGTAACTCATTCATAATAAAAACGGACTAATCAAAAGGAAACATTCAAAATGCCTTATATTTCATCAAAAATACATCTGTGTCTGCCTGCTTGGAGTCACATCTTCTTACCCATTTTTTACCACCACCCTGGGTACGTGTGGGCATGCGGGGACTCTTCTAAAATAAATATCATGCAAGTTTTGGGATGAGAACCAGAATTTTAAAACTCTTGATAAATTATGACTTGTCATTAAAATTGAAAAAAAATCATTCTCACTTTAGTGTTATTGGCATGAAACTTTTAGTGTTATTTGGCATGAAACATAAAGGTATTCATGATAGTTATTACATCAGAAAATAAACAGAAAAATAAACAACTTTGGGGGGTATTATTAGACCACTTTAAGCACCATAAAAAAGTAAAAAGAAATGTAAGATTTGGTCAAATATTCATAATGAAGCAAGAAGCATAACAACAATAAGTAGGGTTCACTTTAGAAATTACAAAGTATTTATAAGCATGTTTAACTTTATGTCCAAATGTGTATTTTTAAACATGTTCAATAATTAGAAAATATGGTAATAATATGTATTTAGTGGAAACAAAAAAGATATGTGTATGTATCTTTTATGTATACAATCTCCCAAAAGGCAATTTTCCAACATGATAACATTATTTTCTTAATTTATCTTCCATATTTGCCATTGTAAAACAAATGCTGGATGAAAGTCTATCTTATCTGAATTCAGAGCCACAGAATTTTGGAGAAGTGAAACTTATCTCCCCTCTTAAATTAGAAAAATGCATAAACATAAAGATAAAGTTGAAGTCATTTAAACTCTTTTTCTCTTAATTTTTAAATTGTGATAAAATTTGCCATTTGAACCATTTTTTAAGTGCACAGTTCTGTGGCTTTAAGTCCATCCACATTGTTATGCCACCGTCACCGCTATCACCATTATCCACCTCCAGAACTATGTTTTCTCTTCCCAAACTGAAACTCGGTATCCATTAACTCCATTCCCTTTCCCCACTTTTCCAGCCCCTGGCAATCACCATTCTATCTTCTGTCTCTGTGATTTGGACTGTTAAGCACCCCATATAAGTGGAATCACACAATATTTGTGCTTTTCTGATTGGCTTATTTCACTTAACACAATGTCCTCAAGGTCCATCTACATTGTTGCCAGAAGGTCCATCTACATTGTGTCAGAATTCCCTTCCTTTTTCCGTCTGAACACTAGTCCATTGTATGCCTGTGCTACACATGTCCATCCATTCACCTGTCCATGATACTTTCTCGGATTGCTTCCATCTTTTGGTTACTGTGAATTATGCTGCTTAAACTCTTTTAAAATGTTTTCTTGTAAAACATTCGCTA
>PVKM010030659.1:0-17174 GCA_004027735.1 Carollia perspicillata
AACCTCCTTGATGTCCAGTTAATGACATCCTTGTTGATATATTTAGAGAGGACAGAGATTACTGATACCTTGATATGTAAAACTTACGAGGTAAACTCTGGATGGATAAGGATAGAACAATGTGTGATAAAACAAATAATAAGTAATTTGTAATACAAACGGTGATGAATATAGATAAAATATATTCATTATAAATTCTTAAACAGGCTGTATGTTTGAAAATTTTCATAATTCAACATTAAAAACAATCTGGATTCTTTGGATTCATAAATAGTCACATTGCTGCTTGTTTAAGCAAATGCTCTTAGTTGAAACCACAGGTTTGCACAAATTTGAAATCTTGAGTCTAGTAATAACTGCGGACTTATTCTAATAAAACATTATCATTAGATTATGTGTACAAATAAGAGTATTGCCCTGAGTGGTGTGGCTCAGTGCAGGGGGCATCATCCTGCAAACCAAATGGTTGCTTGTTCAATCCCTAGTCAGGGCATGTGCCTGGGTTGCAGGCTGGATTCCTGTTTAGGGGTGTGCGAGAGGCAACTGATTGATATTTCTCTTGACATTGATGTTTCTCTCCCTCTCTGTCTGCCTCCCTTCCTCCCTCTCTAAAATAAAAAATAAAATCTTTAAAAAAGTATTGGTATTTTGTTTGTTAAAATATTTTTAAATAGCCTATTTTATTATGCTTTCTCTTATTTTCTCAAAAAGAAAAATATCTTATGTCACTTTCTACCTAGATCTCAAAGGCACCTAATACAAATTCAGTATCTTAGAATCCGAGGTCTATAATTTGTCTCTATGGTGATATATAATTATTTCAGAAGTTTAGCTAATGCTATTACATGTTACAGAGATTTGCTGTTAGAATCATTCAGATTTGAAAAATTATTATAATGAATTACTTTCCTCTTAAATATTCAAACAATTGAACAAAATCAACTTTATAAGCAGAAATTAGGTCCACTTTTCGGGAGGAAAGCCGAGATCCAAAGGTAGTATGCAGTTCCTCCAGTTTAGATGATCAGTAGGGTCTGAATGGAGCAATGGTGCATTATAGCATTGTTAGGGCAGCTCTTAAAAGTCCTAAAAGAAAACAAAAAATGTTTTCTTTAAAACCACATACAGAAACAGATGATTGTGATAAATTTTTAATTCAGACTTAATTTGACCTCCTCTCATGTATACTGTTATTGTTACAGGGCTGACGATTTTAAGCTATTTTAACTGGGAAGAAACAATATAAGTACAATTATGCCTCCATGTACTTGCAATTTTAGTACACCCATTGGTTCTTGATGATAGAAATCCTTAAAATGAATATCTATATAGTTAGTATAAGTATAGTAAATTTCAGTAACAGATGCTTACTTGAATAAAACTGTGTTTTATTTAATACCTATTATCTATCTATCTATATCTACCTATCTATCTACCATCATTATCATCTAGTGAGGGAGATGGAATAAACTTAAAGTTCAGAAACATGAGTTGGCTTGTGAAGGCTTTTGTAGTAAAGGGTGACTTCTTAAAGGAGGTCGCATTGTTTGACACTATCAAGCACAGAGTTTACAAGAGAAGTGCCGTAGCAATGAAACCAGAGAAAGTGACTGAATAAGCTGCAACTAAAAACAAAAATCCTGGGGATTATTGTTTTACATAAAACTTGAGTTGTGTGCTAACCCTTGGCTAGAGGAGAGCAGTACTATTATTGTTTTATCTAGAGTATAAATGGTGGGGGAGATTAAAATGCCTTAACAGGAAAAGTTTTTGTTTTTCAGAGTTAGAGAAAGATCCTGGGCAACCAAATAAAAATAAAATTATATATATATATATATATATATATATATATATATATATATATATATATATTATTTGGAAGCTAAAAAAAATTCTACAATAGAATATATTCGTAAAAAGTGACTTCACATCATCATCAATATCCATGATTAGTTTAACACTGAAAAGCATCATTATTTTTCCTTTGGTTAAGGACAAACCAAGTTAATGAAATATATTTGAAAAACACAGAAATATACCATTGTAGAGAATTAATAAATGCAGTTGACTATGGTGTGGGAGGATTGCCAATTGATTTCTCTTGTGATGATTTAAAGTAGAATAAATCCTCATCTGGTAAGAGTAGTTTTTTGTAGCAGGTACAAAGAATAAAGAACATCTTACATGTCTTCAGGTTCTATATTTAAATATTCTCCCTAAAATACATAGTCATTTTTACAATATATATTTTAATATAATCTATTAGACATGATTCTCAATGAAAGGATTTGATGCTTTGTTTAATATTCTATATTATAAACAAAGATAAAAATCCTCAGATTGTTATTTATATTCTATGCCCTTAAAATATTACCTCACAAGTTTTCTTCTTGGATGATAACATTTGCATAAAAATCATAATTGAAATTCTCATCACAAAATCTTGCAAAGTCTTGTGAAGTGAGTTCCACTCAGGCTTCCCCAGGGAAACCCTCTGCCTAGCAGCTCTGGGGACCACCAGGAAAACTGCTAGGAGAGATTACCTGGCTCTTGTTCTGGTTTCTTAACCATCTATTGTGTTTTTTTTGCATAAATTCTGTCTTGCTTCCTTCTAGACCTTAGCCTTTTAAATCTAAAGTCATTATATTTTCTCAAAGTGCTGAACTCTTACAAGCAAAAGATTTGTCTTTCAAACTATTGTCTGTTATGAATTTGAGCTATTACTTACAATAACAGAAGCAGAATATTTTAGCTTTTTTCCCTATAGTTTTTTCATAAGGTTTTGAATTATGAGAAGACAGATATTTGAAACTGAAAGGAAGAGAAATATTTAATATAACTTTAAGGAAAACTTTGGTGGATGCATATATTTACCAATAGTGATGCAACTAGTTCTAGGTAGTTATGATTAGAATATTAGTTCTTAATTTATTATTTTTTTACTTGCTATTTTGATATAGATAAAGAAGCTTTATATTCCTTTTTAACTCAAATGGACCATACTTGTAATGATATTCACTGGTTCAGTACCTCCTATGAGGGAAAATAAAATGTAGTATAATTCAGATGAGATTGTTAGAGTAGACACAAACATTGCTTGCAGATCTTTAGCAGACACTGTGTAAACACAGACATTTTATTCCTATCATGGCATTCTTGATCTCTAAGAGGTACTTTCTAATGGGCTGGTTTCATGATCAGAATTCATTACAGTGCATTATAATGATGTCTTTCCTCTCAGTAGGGTGAAAACTAGCAAACATATAATATGATACAAGATTGTCCAGTCATATCATACCTTCTCAGGATGCATGGGGCCTAAATCAAATGAAATGCCTATTTTAGTCTACTTCAGAATACACAGATATTCAGTGCCAACATCATTTCATGATATTATTGCAAAAGAAGATTACGTAAAGAACTTTTGTTAAAAACTATTGTGTTTTAGATCCCCCAAAAGACATAGGCTCACAGTGCATTTGATTTATGTTGACACATAAAACAGAATAAGTCATGGACCACTTATGAAATGATAGTGTTGAATATACTAGTCAAGCATTGCATGGTGTGATAAAACCCCCAGGCTTGGCCCCCAAATCTGATGTGGGTTGATTATGACTCTTCTATATTTAGACATGCAGGGACCTAAGTTTTCTTGATCTTCAGATGCCATCATACCATCCCAATGCCTGATGTTCACCTTTTATCAGAATAGGAGAATCAGTTGTATTAACCTTATAAAATTAAGGGAGAAGTGAATATCCATAACTTATGTGAAAGTTGTAAGCAGTGTTCAGTGTTTTTGTCTATGATAGCTGGGTATAAATTACAATTACATAAATGCATATGATATATGTTAACCACATGATATATATGTGCTTGAGACAGCCACATGTGTATGTATATATGCGAATACATGTTTTATATGTGCATTTGCATGTACATGTGTCAATATAGCTATATAAAGTATAAATATTTGTACTTATATATGTACTAAGTACATTAGTTGTATGTTATACAATATATACATTAGCTATGAGTATATGTGTATATATGCACATATGTATGTGTATATCACAGTCATCTATAATGTACTTACACAATACTCAGGCTCCATTTTTATAGAAACTATACATCATCATTTCTTTAATTAACAAGATGTGTTAGTATCTGCTATGGTCCAGAACCTAGTTGTTAAATGCATATTTATTACAAGGGTGATTGATGGCTAATTGGTAGATTATTGAACCATTTTTTATTAGTGCAGCTGCAGGTATATAATGCTGAGATATGTTTTATTACTATTTTATTATAATAATTTATATATCAGACCTTGTTATATGAGGGGACTACTAGGTCCTTGCTTCTAACATTTTTATCTCTTTCTCCATAAATGTTTCAGAGGAAAATATTAGAAACATATATAAATAGACACTAAAGAATTACTGGAGTAATTCAGCACATTCCTGCTTCAGCAACTTTATTTGAATCTTTTTTAAATATATTTGTTGTTTACAACAACTGTAGATGAAATGTAAATTTTCCCACAGCTTCTTAAAATAGATGTGTTTAAAAAAAAATCTCCCAGGAACATGTGAGTTGAATAACAAGAAGTTTTCCTTTTATAAAGCTTTTTTAGCACATTTTTTCTTGGGGCAATTCAGGCAGACTAAACAATTTGACACAAATAGGAACTGCTTAAATTGTAATTTAAAAAGAAGTCTTGAAATAGGTATGTCTCCTCTTGAGAAGAATTGCTGTGCCATGTAGTATGAAAACTCATTCCCAAAAGATAATTGGAGCATTTTTCTTTCATCTGTGAGATGATTCTTAATCATCTGGAAGTGCTCTAATTTTAAAAATAGGGGAAATAAAGAAAAAATAACATAAGTTAATGCAAAAAACTAAATGATACAATGACTGTCAATAGAACTCTCTTTAAAAGTTTTCTTCTTCAAACTGACAGTAACCACAACGGAAGTGGGAGAGGATAATGGAGTGAAAAGGGGGAAGGGTTTTCAGGAACATGTATAGAGGACACATGGACAAAACCAAAGGAGGGTAGGATCAAGGGTAGGAAGTGGGGGTGGCTGGGGTGGGGAGAGTGGAGGGAGGAAAATGGAGACAACTGTATTTGAACAACAATAAAAAAAAGTTTTATTCTTAAAATATATCTTACTGTGGCTTCTAATATTAGTACTTACCTGGTATATTCTTTGAAAGATTAAAGTAATTGTAAAAGATACCAGCAATTTCTCAGCTCTGTTATGAAACTTTAAATGATGAAACATTCTTGGTTTAAGAGTAAACAGACCATAAACTATATGCTTTAGCTCACTTGCCATAACAAAATGCCATAGACTTGGTCACAATAATAGAACTGTATTTTCTCATAGCTCTGGAGGCTAAGATCAAAGAATAAGGCGCCAGCATTATTGCTTTCTGGTGAGAACTTTCTTACTAGCTTGTCTCTGTTGGTCTTTTCCCTATGGGGCAGAAAGAAAGAAAATACAAGCTCTCTAGTGTCTTTTCATAAGGGCACTAATTCTGTCATGAGTTTACCTTCACGAATTGCTCTAGATCTAATTGTCTCCGAAAGCCCCCATCTCTATGTACCATCACATTGAGGGTAAGGCTGCAACACATGAATGTTGAGAGGACACTGATGAGTCTGTAGCACATTAGTCATAAAAGGGAAAATAGCATTTCAAAAATAATGTTAAATATATAGAGAAGTAATAAAAGCTCATAGTGAAAGTTTCAGAAAATAATTTAAACAAAAAGAAAATAAGCCCTGCATGATTTTGTCACCCAAAGAAAACTACTGTTGATGTCGATAAGTATATTACATATTCAATTCAAGAAAAAATGAAAAATACACAAAGTGCTAATTATTGATTGGATAATTTCTGGGTGATGAGCCTCTGAGGTAGCTAGGTAAATGTGTATTTATGGATGTTTATGAGGCTGTCTCTGTGTGTGCACATACTTTATATTCTCTTTCTTTCTCAATTAAAGAAGAATCTCAATTCTTATGTATGTATTTATCCCAAGGTTACTTAATTGGAGGTTTCAATAATTTTGTCATTTCAAGAATGTTATAAAAATAGATTCACATAATATACAATGTCTGAATATCAGCTTACTTCACTGACCATAATTCTCTGGCAGATTATCCAGGTTACTATGCATCGATAGTTCATGCATTTTATTGCTGGGTAGCATACCATGGTGTATCTACAGCAGGTTACCAATCACCTACTGAAGGACATTTGAGTAATTTACAACTTTTGTGCATTATAAATAAAGCTGCTATAAAAATGCACGTGTAGGTGTTTGCGTAAGTGCATGTTTTATATCCCTGGAATGAGTATCCCAGAAGCAGTTAAGGGCCATTCTGCAGTGGCACGTTCAGTTATGTAAAAAGCGGACAAGCTGTTTTCCACAGTGGTTATAACATTCTACGTTCCCATGAATAGTGTATGAGTTGTTTACTTTCTCTGGATCCTCATAATTACTCCCCACAATCAACATTGCTTTAAAATCTCATTTTAACCATTCCTGTATGTATTTAGTGTAGCTCATCATAACTTTAATTTGTGTTTCCCTGATAGCAAATGCTGTTGAATATCTTTTCATGTACTTATTTGCCACTGACATATCCTTTTCAGTGAAATGTCTATTCGTGTCTTTTTTTAGTGTTCTGATCACCTAATTCTTGCCAGGGGGTAGAGCAACTCTTGGACAACCGGAGGGGGCCTCCCATTCAATTCAATTTTGACACTATGTATATGGAGATAGCATCAGATCCTACAAGGTCAGGGCTCAGTATTATAAGACTGCCCCTAACTCCCCATTTTAGCTGCCAACTGCAAGCCCAGGTTGTGCTTCTGATCATCTGGGTATAGACCTGAGTTTCCAAGGACTCCTTTCTTGGGTTCTATTAGTTTGCTTGAGTGGCTCACAGAACTCAAAGAAACATTTTGCTTACTAGATCACTGGTTTATTATAAAAGGATGTAACTCAGCAACAAAGTGATAGACAGATAGATGCCCTGGGCAAAGTATCTGGAAAGAGTGTGGAGCTTCCATACTCTGAGTGTGCCATTCTCTTAGCACCCCACATGTTCCCCCAGTTAGGAAGCTCTTCAAACCCTATCCTTTTTGATTTTTAGAGAGGCTTCATTACATAGGCACTATTGATGAATTTATTGGCTATTGGTCATTAATTCAACACACAGCCCCTCCCTTCTTTCTGAAAACAAGGGATGAGACTGAAAGTTCCATTCCATTCTTGGTTGGTTCCTCTGGCAACCAGCCCTCATCTTTAGGTACTTTCCAAAAATCACTTTATCAAAGGGGCATATTATGAATAACCAAGACATTCATTTTATTGTTATGGTTATAAAGCAATTTCAGAAACTGAGGACAAGAATTTATTACTAAAGAAATTCCAAGAATCTGGGGAGCTGTGAACCAAGAACTGTTGAAGAAGACTAAATATATATGAGAAATGTATTTTGGTCATCTGAATAATCTAATAAATTTCTTATAAATTACAATATCCTAAATGTACATTTTCTAACTGCATTTTTAAAAAATTTTTACTGTTGAGTATATAGTCTACATGCTAGTACTTTCTTGGATATAAATTTGCAAATATATTCTCCCAGTCTATGGCTTGTTTATTTATCCTAAAGAAGATGGTCTTTCATGGAGCGAATGTTGTTCATGTTGATAAAGTACAATTTATTAATTGTTCTTTTCTCAGTTATGTTTTTGGTATTGAGCCTAAGAATTCATTCCTTATCTGTAGATCCTGAATATTGTTTTTCTTCTTGCCTTTGTAGTTTTACACTTTACATTTATGTTTGTGATCCACTTGAGTTAATTATTTGCATAAGATGTAAGGTTTAGTTTGAATTTCACTCTTAAGCCAACAAATATCCAATTGCTGTTGAACCATTTATTGAAAAGGTTTTTCTTTCTCCATTACGTTACTGTTGCATCTTTGTCAACAAGCAGTTGGAGAAGTAAAGTACTTCATTATAAATTAGCTAAAATATCTACTGAATCTATATGCTAAAAATTTACAGCACTGATAAAAATGTAGAAGAACAAAATAAATGTGGAAAATATTCTGTGTCATGAGTCAGAAGTCTCAATATTACTAAAATGTTAATATTTTTTATTTTGTACAATGTATTCAACACAATCCCAATTAAAATTTCAAAAAAGCTCTTTTGTAGATGTTGACAAATTGACTCTAAAATTTTGATGGAAAAAAAAAGAACTAGAATAGCCAGATAATACTGGAAAACAACAAAGTTCAAAGAACTCACATACCCAATTTTAAGACTTACTATAAAGCCATTGTAATAAAGACAGCACAATATTGGCAAAAGAATAGACACATAAATCAATGGAATAGAATAGAGAACCTTGAAATAGACTCACACAAAACAGTCAAGTGATTTTTAACAAAGGCACAAAGGCAATTCAATGTAGAAAGGGTAGTATTTTCAACAAATAGTGTTAGAGCATGTCAACTTCCATGTGCAAAATGTGAGCCTAGATTGATTATTATAAATTACAAAAAAATTACCTCAAAATGGATTATAGGTTTAGTGTATGTGTGTAAAATAGTCTGTATGCTAAGAGAGAAGAGAAGATGATTTTATGTAAAACACTCCATTAAAACCAGAGAGGGTAGAAAACAAGTGGAAGACAAAGAAGAAAGGAAAGAAAGAAAGAAACAACCCAACAAAAAACAAGGACAATTAATAGAAAACAATCACAAAATTGTAGATATTAATTCACCTATATCATTACTCACTTTAAACATCAATAGTCTAAATACAATAATTAAAAGACAGAGATTCTTAAAGTAAATACAACTGAGACCCAAAACTATGTTTTGAAGCATAGTTCAAACTTAAAGAAGCCAACTTAAAAAAAAATCAGCTTTACATGTAAAGACACAGATAGATTAAGAGGGGAAGAGAAAACCATACTATACTAACCCTACTAATAAACAAATATGAGTAGCTATCCTAATTTTATACAAATCTCACTTCAGAACAAGTGAAGCAATTAGGGATAAAAGGTGGCATTACATAAAAAAGGTGTCAATTTTCCAAGAAGATTTAACAATTCTTATTGTGTATTTGCCTAACAATAGAAAGTCAAAACACTTGAGGGAAAAACTGATAGGACTGCAAGGAAAAATAAATAAATCCTCTCTTATAATTGGAGTCTTAAACACCGGATGTAGTTAAACTAAGCATCACCAACTAGGTCTATTTATATTTACAGAACATTCATTTCTTCTTAATGCTACTTGGAACATTTAACATATGCATTAGTTTGTTAGTGATGCTATGAAAAACAGTACCATAGCTAGCTAACTTAACATATATATATTTATATTTATATTTATTATTATATTTATATTTATATTTATATTTATATTTATATTTATATATATTAATATATTTATATATATATTATATATATATATATATATTTGCTCAAACATCTAGAGGTTAAAAGTTCACAATCAAGGCATTGGCAGAGTTTCTTTCTTCTTAATGTCTGTGAGAAAGAGTCTGTTGCAATTTATTTTTCCTGCTTCTGCTGGTTTCCTGGCAGTCTTGGACATTTCTTGGTTTTGGAAACATTCGGATCTTTGCCTTTTATCTTCATACAGCAACCTCCTGGGGTTCATGTCTATCTCCAAATGTATCCTTCTTATAAGAATACCAGTCATATTGTATCAAGCCCTTCCTCCCAAATCACCTCATCTCAACTAATTACATCCACATTTCCAAATAAAGTAATTCTTAAATCCTAGGATTCGGACTTTAACATATGAATTTTAGGAGTACATGATTCAATGCATAATGGCAAATAGAGCACACATTTCTGGGCTACAAAATCCACCTTAATGTAAATAACAGAAAAGAAAGCCTACAAAGTGTCTTTTCAGTTCACAACAAAATTAAACTAAAAATAGCTAACAGAAAGAGAGCTGGCTTATTTTAAAATACTTGAGATTAAACAATGAACTCCTAAATAATATATTGGTTAAAGGCAAAGGCTCAATTAGTTAAAAAAATTGTAACTAAATAAAAATTCAACTAGTAAAAAGTGTAGGAGGCAGCTAACGGAAGTACTTACAGGGAAATTCATTGCATCTAATTTATACAGTAGAAAAGGAAGCTCTGTAAAGAATAATCTAAACTTCTTCCTTGGACAACTGGAAATAGAAGAACAACTTGAATTTAAAGTAGTTGGAAGAAAAGATAATAAACATTACAGCAGAAATCAATAAAATTTAAAACAGAAAACTTATAGAGAAAGTCAATGAAACCAAAAGCTGTTTCTGTTAGAGGATCAGTAAAATCAATAAACCTTTTGCTAGGCTATCAAAGAAAGAAAGAGAGAAGCCGAAAATAATACTAGAAATCAAAGAGGGCCAGCACAACTGATTGTATGGATATTTAAAGGGATCTTATGAGCAACTATGCCTACACATTTGATAACACAGATGAAACAGACCAATTTCTTAAAAGAACACAGGTTGCATGTCTTTGAACTTTCTTCCTTCATCTGTCCTCACAACTCTCTCCCTCTGACCACAATCAGGGAAAGGTCTCTACTTTTAGAGCATTATGTGATTAAATTGGGACATCTGAATAATCCAGGATTACCTCCCTATCTCGAGGTCCTTGCTGTTGATCATATTTGCAAAGTCTCTTGCCATTTAAAGTAATATATTCACAAATTCTAGGTGTTAAATTGTGGCCATCTTTGGTGGTCTATGATTTTGCCTGCCATACTGTGATATGATTTAAAAAGGTATAATGAAATCTTCCTTAAAAGACTAGAGAGTATATTTAATAGCTCAGAGATAATTAAGTTAAATGTACTTGTTAAAATTATAAACGTAAATCTCAGAATAAGGAACATAGTCTCTCTGTATTCTTCATTATCAAAATATCTGCCATGATAAGTCCTAAGGATATACTTCTGTTTAAAAGAAATAAGTCATGTGTTTTGAATGAGGGTGCATGATGTACAAAATTTTCATTTTAAATCAGGCTTCTCATAATGTAAGCTCTGTGAGGGCAATGACTCAACTTCTTGTTTATTTAAGTATCTCTGTTACCTAGAACACTACCCAAAACACAGTAGGTGCTCAAAAATATGTGTAGAATTAATATAACAAAGGATCAAGGGGTAGAGTATAATTAATAATGTTTTAATAAGGAAGACTCAAATTAAATATTTAATAATTGAAATTAACGTTACTAAGATCCCTGACAGTGATAAATAATTATTTTAATAAAAAGGTGGCTACACAACATTACAAAGTTTATATTACATCTTTTCATACAAATGAACCAGTATTTAATACAAATTTTGCTATGACTATATCTTTAATAATGTCTTTTATTGGTTCAGTTTTTCAAGTCTTGCTAACTTTGCTTTCTACTCATGAATACATTTAAGTACAATGTAATCCTTATCCATTTATTGCAGTCTGAGCTTTTTATATGTTATGTTTGTTTGCTTTTGGATACTTTACAGTGCGTAGCAGTAAGTATTTGGTTGATACTGAATTTTAGCCTATCATTTTCCATATCTTGGTCTTTAAGATAAATATACATTATAATTCAAATATAAATCATTCATAATCTTATTTATAATGCTGTTATATGCATAATTTCCTAAAATTTGTTTGTGAAATATCTTTATTATTACATTAAATTCCATTTTCTAATGGAAAAATAAAATGAGTAGGGAAAGAAAGTTTTTAGTCCTTCTTAATTGAGTTGTGATAAAGAAACTACCATAGAGCCCTAGCTCTGCATTCAGTATTAGATTTCACATTTTAAGAAAGCTAGTAACACATTTTAAGTAAATAACACATTTTAGTTTTGCTGAGAACAATGAACAATTGGAAAAATATCTGATAAAAACATTTCATGAGAGGAAACTAACAGAAGATATTAAACCTGGAAAATAGATCCCTTCTTTTGAAAGGGCATGACGCATTTATTTAAATAGTTGAAGGGGCTTTTTGTGTTAGAGATATTGAACTTCACCATAGTTCCCTAAGTAGCCTGCATTGGAATCAATTGGTAGACATTACCACAGGATATGTTTTTATCAAGGAAAGCAAAACTTTTGCAAAACTTACTGTTCAGAAATTAAATCAAATATAATATGTAATGTAGTGAGTGCACTATTATCAGAAGAATTCAAGCAGAACTACCTACAAGCTATAAAGCTGCAAAGAAGTGACAGTGAAGCAGGATATAAAAATATTTTGTTCCAATAGAACTTGAATTCAAAACAAAGTAAAAATTTCATCATAAACTGCTAATAGTACATAATTATTTCAAAACTCATTAAATTGCAAAGATAAAATTATGTTTATTTAATTGAACAGTTTTCACACGTAAAATATGGATTTATATTTAACATGATAGCATAATTTAGGAATTTATTAGTTTTATTTTGTTCTTTTTACTCCTTACATTCTAAGAAGATATCCATGAAGTTTGCGTTTCCTTGCCCTGAGAGATGTACACGGCCAGAAGCAATAACTAACTAGTTAAATATCATACTTTCCCTTTATCTTTTAATGAGTATAAAAAAGTGCATATTAGTAGTGGTCTCTTGTCAAATACCTATTTTTTCCAGTCAGCGGAGTGTTGCATTTTATTATTTTTGTTCTAGAAATATAAGCACTTATGGAGCATGTGCTTCTGAATTCTTCAGTCTTTACTCCAGAGGCTTTCATCCTCCGCTGCTTCCCACAATGAAGTTCCTTCTGAAGACGTTTGAATGTCTGACCCCTGAGGGTGAAGTAGGGACTGGAAATGAGAGAAAAGCAGGGGAGACAGAGAGAGAGAGAGACTGTGAGTCGTAAATGGGGCTGCTGATCCGCAGATCACACAAGATGCTCTCTGTGATCTGCGCTGGGCGCTGGCTCGCTGTGCTTCAGGGAAGGGATGCAATTTTTTCTTTAGTGAGGTGGGGCGGGAGAAGCGGGGTCTAGGAATGAAAAGAGGATGCTGCTGCTTAGAAAAACTGAACTTCAGACACTAGCGCTCTCAGTCGAGGGAAAGGTTCCTAGGGACAATTTGGCATCAGATCCTGGAAACACTGGGCATGTAAGGATCATGCCGACTTGGGCAATGATATGTATATCAAACAGCGGTCATACAGAATTTAAGAATAGAGGCCCTTTTTATTTTCTATATATCCTATAAGACTAAAATAAAGAATTTGTTCATTTATTATAATCCAGCTTTCATAGAAATACTATATATGATATATAAATTATATAGCATCCTAGGATCTGACTACCTGTAACTGCTTTTACTTAAGAAGTTTTAATGTATGGCCACTTTATGTGGTTATTTTATGTCTCTGAGTTTGTAAGGCTACCATGCAGGTTTACGAGCTCCCCTGAGCTTGTCAAGTTTAGTGTTTGGCCCCTTTTTAATCCACAGAATTTTAAAATATAAATTCTGATGAAATGGGACACTTAGGCCTTATGTGTTAATTCCTGACATGTATTAATGTCGGAAGAGGAAAATCCCCTGGCCGAGTTCTGGACAGCAGATGTGAGTGCAGTCTGAGCAGTGCAGACAGTGAGCCTGTGCTGCTGAATCACTGGAAGCCAGGAACATGCCTTGCTTTTTTTTTTTTTTAATTAAATTTTTATTAAGAAACTATGGAATAATATCTGGCACTTTTTCAGCCTTTTACAAACATTGAGAAGGATAAAATGTTACTTGTAGATTACTTCTACCTATTAGAAACACAGAGAGGCGTGGTCCCTGGTCTATCTGGTGGTTTAGGGATATCACAGAGTAGGCAGGATTTCTACAAAAGGGGTTGTAGGCTCATGGTTTTTCAGATAATTATGTCACTTTATATACTGTGTAGCTTATCTTCATATGTTGGCACTCCTTCCTTAAAAACAATTGTCTTAATTCAGTACTTCCATAAAATCATTTGAAAAGGGAAAATATTACTTACACTACAACACCGGGGTATCTTTTGTGGACATGGACCTTTAATAATTGAATAAGTAACTTTATTTGATTAAGCAACAGGAAAATCAATCTGTTCAATATGACTGTGACTGCGATCTTGTTCATCAAACATTAGACTAGATTTGATTACTAAAATTACTAAATTGGTTCACTTCATAGATTTTATTTAAATAATTTCTCCAAAACTTAAAAAAAAACACCTTTACAGATTTGGCCTGTGATTGAAAAATTATTGCCTAACAAAAATTAAATAAAAAATGGTTGAAATTTAGTGCCATGTAGACATCATTGGATGTGAAATCACAAGGTTTGGGATAGAAACAGAAGTTAAAAAAGGAAAATATTCTTCCATCTCTGTTACCCCCTCAGGTAACAGAAGTTATTTATTCAATTAAACAAATGATTAATTTATTTTTGAACTCAAAATAGTTTAGTTCATATAGATAATATGCTAGTGTATGCCACTACCTAAGATATCTCATTGCCCTATCTGGTCTGTTAGTATTAGTTTCATTACTAGGCATCTTTTTTTACTAGTCTAAATTGATCAATAAATTTAAAATACTACTTGGCAAAAAAAGAGAGATTGTGGTAGATTGTGTATATATTTGATTCATATCCCTTTCAGTATTTTAGGAAAAGGGAAAATATGAGCATAAGCCCACAAAAATACAAGAATAATAGGTAGGTAACTTCAACAGAGGTAAGAAACTCTGTTAAAAGTTTCCCTATGGAGATAAAAGTTTTAAAGATCCCTATGAGGATTCTTGAAACTTCTGAAAAAATTGGCTAGAATACTAAAAGTAGAGCAGATTTATCGTACATTCTCTTCCCTCACTGGATGAAATATACTATATTAATGAAATGCATAGGTGAACTCAACAGAAAGAAGTTAAATCACCACATGCAAAAAAGTAAATTATTCAAAATCAAGCCAAAACAAGTTAAACCCATGTATGTGGCATTGTATGGGGAGGAGGAAGGAATATATATGTTGTCTCTGTGGACTGGAGTTTGGAATTCAAATTTCTGGGAGGACACACTAAACATGGCCTTTGGACTACATGAAACACAGAGCAGAAACAGGCCTCTGTAAAAAACCATTTCTTTGAAAAATTTGGGTTCTTCATTATTAAAAAAAGAAAACAACTCAGCCACTGGCTCAGGGAAATAGGTTTGTTTTTGTAGTTTAAAACTAAAATAGAATAGAATCTTTAAAATGCAACACTTGGTTGAGAAAAAAATAGAACTGAAACAAAAATGTCGTAAATTATATAATACATTTATTAATAATTCTCTGTATGCATTGACATATACATTTATACATTTTCTGGGCATAATATAAATTATCAATAAAAAATAAAGGTGCAAACAATTTCTGTAGAAGAAGTGCACCGCCTACTAGCATCCAAGGGAACCTGCATCATGGACCATTGTGACTTGGGTTCAGCCTCAATGTGCAGAGTGAAATAAGATGTTACATTGAAATGTGACGAAGTGACCATAAATAAGAATATTAGAGGTAGAAGCAAACTTAAATATCAGTTAATTCTATCTTCCTTCAAAGAAGGGCATATGCTTCATGATATCTGTGACCAGTGTTCATCCGAGGTCAGCTAGAACACTTCCGGTGGCAGGAGCTCAGCACTTTGGGAGTCGGAGTGTTCCCTTGTTGGATCTCAGTGATTACCAAGACAGATAACTGTGTTTCGAACTGAAATTTGTCTCTATATAATTAGCACCAATGGAAATTTCTTTTGTCACCCAAAATACATGATTGACTCTAGTTCCCGATTCCCATCACAATATATCAAGTATTTGAATGTACTTTTGTATTTCTTAAGTCTTGCCTTACATAATTGAAACATCTCATTCTTTCTCCATGTTTTCTCAAGTGATAAAGCTTCAAGGCTTTTTCCTATTAAAGCCAATCTTACATTTTATACATGTTTGCAAGTATTATTCTTTAAAATATATGGCAAGGTAATGTAAATGAGACATTTCATATTTAATGGGCCATGGTAGTGTATGTGGACCTAATGACTATTTAGATCTGAACATTGTTTTTCTGTTAATCCTGCTTCTTGTTAAATTAGAGTTGTTTTTTACAAGCACATTACATTTTCAAGAATCATATAGAACTTAATCATTTTCCTTTTTGTAGTTCTATTTCCTGTTAATAGTTGTGTTCCATTTCTTTTAACTTTGTAGCTGTTTCTTTGAATACACTAAATAACTTCACATTTATCATTATTAATCTTAAATAGCACATTTGCTCACGGATCCAACTTAACAACAGTATTAGCAGGATTCATCCTTTGAATCCTGATTTTGCTAACTCATGCCATCGCTTTCTAGCTCTCTCACAATTGTAAATGATTCATCACTTAAATAAAAATGCCTTCTAAAAAATGAGTTTCTGGGCTCTTAGGTGGTTGATATCATCTAGTACAGCCACCCCTGATCATTGAATCCCATCTGTTCTGATTGACCAATGTTTATGCCATGTGTCATGCTTATATCAATTTTTTTTAGTATCAAATCTTTCCATTTAAGCAATTAATTGTAATTTTAATTTAACTTGATGAGACTAAAGAAACAGTTCAGTAACACACTTCTAAAAGTGTATGAAACAGTATCTTTTGACAGCCATCATATTTTCCGAATTATATCAGCATGCGTATAATGTTTCTCACGCACGCTAGTCAGTAGCGGAATGTTCTCAGAGACCTTGGTGAAGAAAAGAGCACAGTTACACTAATTTCTTAGGCCTAATTTCATCAGAGATTATATTTAATAAGCAAAATTGATGTTTAATATCTATCTGTAACCAGACAAATATTTTTGATATAAGTTATACCTGATTCACTCATGCCAATTCCATGTGTAATCATATATCACTATTATGTTTTGAGAAGCCATCTGTTAAATGTAATCTGCAATTTCACCAAAATGTGTACTTTTAAAAAAATATTTTAATTATTTATTTTTAGAGAGATGGGGAGGGAAAGAGAAAGAGAGGGAAAGACACATCAATGAGCGGTTGTCTCTCACATGCCCCTTACTGGGGACCTGGCTGGCAACCCAGGCATGTGCTGTA
>PVKM010030660.1:0-17175 GCA_004027735.1 Carollia perspicillata
GGAGAGGGTGGGGAGAAGGTACAGAGAATAAGTAGCATAGACGGTGGGGAGAAAATAGACAGGGAGAGGGCAAGAGTAGTGTGGGAAATGTAGAAGATAAAGAACTTATGACACACGGACATGAACTAAATGGGGGGAGTGTGGGTGGGAGGGGGTGTGCAGGGTGGAGGGGAATGAAGGAGGGAAATGGGAGAACTGTAATGGCATAATCAATAAAAATATTTTAAAAAATAAAAATAAAAAAATTGCTATTTTTCCTTTAGACTGATGCCAATATCTCCAATCCAGCTGTCAAAGGAATTACACCAGCTAGGTGGGTTGAATAGCATTATTAATCAAATTTTTAATCTGACACACCTAGAACATCTGCTGTCAACTCATACATCGTCATTCACTTCCGACCACTATATAATGATCACCTGTGGAAGTTCCTGGTCCTAACTTGACTTGAATGGAGGGCATGTTAGGGAATGATTGAGGCCTGATCATGCAGGAGCCTGATTATAAGGTCAGGTTGAGAAATTAAAATTTGATATGGAAGCAAACAAATAAAACTGGTCTGCACTAATGCATTCAGTGTGCGTTGAGAGGACATTTCTGGGACCTGTGACTTTTGAACTTGTATTCACGTTCATCTCTTCTTTGCAACCATAAAACAGACAATAAATATGGACATCTTTAATCACAAAATAACTGGAAAAGCCTGGGCCTTCCTGGCAGGGAGTACACAAGTCACAAGACTGCCCCTTACTCAGTTTCCATTCATTCAAATCTGAAGCACTCTCTCCTTTTCTTACCTTTCAGGGTCCTTTGTGGTCCAGTTTGTCAACACCAAGTCTGTGTGGCCCAGGATAGGAGGGAGTCCCAACTTCCTGGAGACTTCCACAAAGGGAAGGGCAAGATTTCTTGGCAGAACCTTTTAGATGCAAATCCTGACAATCAGCATATTCTAGAAAGAATGCCCCAGAGGAGGTAACCATGGCCGTCTCTCATTCCAGCAATCCCGTGGTAGAGAAGCAACTTGGGGATAAACTGGGATCACCTGAGTATCTATCCGTACTCGTGCAATTTATGCTCATGTTTTGTTCTGTGAACAGTCTAGCGGATACGTTGCTTGTGAGTGCAATCTGAGATGTATGTAGAAAACTGTAAGGCTGGAACACACGTACACATCTAGTATAAAATGGTACCCAGATATATACTGTACAAAGAAGGACATTATGAAATGTTTGAGCATAAATTAGGGGCTGAAGTAATGAACAGTAGGAAAAATCTATGTAAAGCTATCTACCTACCTACCTATTTGCATAGATATGTAGATATATGTGTATAAAACTAAGAGCATAGATGTGTATGTGTATGTACACATACATACGTATTTGTGTGTGTGTTTATGTGTCAGTGAGAGAGAAATGGGGAGGGTAGAAAAGCTCTTCCTGTGTGGGCACTGATTCCGTCCGCCACGTCTTACGTCAAACCCAGTAACAGCTTCAAATAAGTCACCTCGAGACAGTTCCCATTCAGCCTGAGTTATCTGAGAAACACTCTGAAGAGCCTTATCTGGAAATCCAGATAAATCCAGGAAAAGCAACTCAGATTCATGGAAGGATCTCTATTTGCAGACAGGGCTAGTCTAGATCTAAAAAAAGATCCTTAGATTTCCTTTTTCCCACTTCCATTTTATTTACCGTTAAGATAGCAATATCTGTTTAGAAGCCTTGCTTTTGCCTTTTTTTTTCCTTACAATATTTTTAAATAGACTTGGGACCACTGTTTCTTAGGTAAAAACAATAAAGAGCTTTAAAGAGTTTTATTGTTCATGTATTTTATTTCTTCATTTTTAGAGAGAGGGGAAAGGAGGGAGAAAAAGAGGGAGAGAAATTTGATGTGCATGTGTGAGAGAAACGGCGATCGGTTGCCTCTCTCAAACCCGCCCCCACCACCAGCTGGGGACCTGGCCCACGACCCAGCCATGTGCCCTGACTGGGAATCGAACTGGTCCACAGGCTGTAGCTCAATCCACTGAGCCGCAACAGCCAGAGCAAGAGCTTTAAAGAGCTTTAAAATTCAAACTTAAGTCAGCTTCCCTCAGGAAGCAGGGTATGAGGAGGACAATGCAGAAGAGAGGTGTCTACATAGATATGAAGAAAGTTACATAGGATCCGAGGCCAGGCTTACTGGGCCTGGAAGCACATGAACACACCTCGAAGTGGGAGATGCGTCTCCTGCCACCTTTCCCTATCCCCTCCCTGAGGAAGTGGTACGGTTTGGAGAATAACAAGGGAGGAAACCCAGTTGGGATGTTCTATCGTGGGCCTAGAGATCAAACTTTCCAACCTAGACACGTGATTTTTTTTTTAATTATGCATATTGACTTTTTAAACTTTTATTAGCAATTATTTTATGTTAAATTTACTTCTGTGCCATAGGTTTTTGTTTCTTCTGTTTCTTCTGGGATATCTTTTTCTTCTGTGCAGCCTCCTCTTCTGGTTTAGGAACAATCTGCTCTTTTTCAGTGAGGATCATGGAAATGTGGCAGGGAGAGCTCACGTATGGGTGAATCCACCCACAAGCTCTGTAAGTGCTGCACGGCCTCTTGGGAGCTTTGTTCACCTGGATGTGCTCAATAGCCAGAGAGTCTACATTTCAACCCTTAAGTTCAGCATTGCTTGCTGCAGTTTTAAGCAAGAGCAGCAAAAATCCAGCAGTCTTTGTGGGACACGGACCCTGCATCCAGCCCTACTGTTTGTCCTGGGCACACCTAACCAACTCTACCATTGTAACACGGAATGGTACACATTGCTTCTGTAAAGTGACACCCTTCAGACAGATACTTGGTGGCTTTCAGTTCTGCATACTTTTGATGGCCTGGGCAGTTTCACAAGTGTTCTTAAAGTGAACACAAAGATTTGAACCTCTTGATTTATGACTTTCTGCGGTTTTCTGGGCCAAGGAAATAGTGAACTATTTTCAGAGGTCACCCAGGCTGCTGCTTAGAGGGCGTGTTATCCTGGTATTTTAAAAGTCTGAATCAGTTCTATACTTTTCTTTTTCACTTTCTGTTTTTATCCTTACAGGGAGTCTCAGGTATCCACTTGAGAGATGAGAAGTGAAATTAACCAGCAAACAAAATGGGCATGGGCACTCCCTTGACCATGGTGTGCCGGAACAAGAGCCGCTCTCTCATTTCTGGAAAAGGTATATTTACATCAGATAAAAGGCAGTCCTCTTTTAGCCAACAATTAGTGGAACCCAAGTTCCACTTGAGAACACGTCTCAAGGTTCAGGCTGAAACTGTAAAATGTTATGCAGAGATTCAGAAGAGATGTAAAGGAATTATTACCCGATGAAGTGATCGTTGGCAGAGAGCAAGCAGTGGTGTTGTGAATGGCGATGCACGCCTCTGGAGGAAGGAGTTCACGTTAGCGCAATTAGAAGGGCTGGGGTGCGGCCTTGGATTTTCCACAAACTGGCCACCTGACTTTGGACTTCTTGTAGTCCTCAACTATCTGTAAAATGGGCACAGCTTAGCTCTACTGACCTTATGGGACTATGAAAATTGACTGAGACAATATATGTATTAGGAGTATAAAATGCTGTAAAGTGTGAACTATTGTTAAGTTTTTTAGGAGATCTCAAAACCTGCTTTCAAATGCAACCCTTCAAACATTCTGGGAAGAAGGTGTCAGAAAAAATAGATTCAAAAAGTAATGAGGGGTTACCAGTTCTAAGGAAAATTCACTTCCTAGTCAGGGAGAAAAACTCTTTCATTTAAATGGGCCCTTTGCCCTTCTTTTACCTGACTCCCAAGAAAAGAGGAAGAAAGGACCCATTTTCCAGGCAATCACTGTGGTGCCGAGCAGACAGACCTGACCGATGACAAGACACCTATTATGCTTTACCTGTTCAGGCTGTGTGTCTCCTTCCTGCCAGACATACCCCATGGTAATAAAGCTCAGGACCACGTGGGCCAGGCGCTGTTCCCGATGACTCTTGAGGAACTCACAGTTCAAAAGGGGCATCTGTCCAAGAGAGTTCCCAGAGATTGTCAGTTGCAGGGACAAGATGGCCACAGGGGTACCGTGACTAGGAGGAACACTTCTGTTCCAATGCAGGAACCATGCACACCCATGTCTCCCCTGATCCTAGGATAGGAAGAGGTATTCCCAACTATATTGTTCTGGAAGTAGCTAACCACCCTCCCCCAAGCCCCCCCCCCCAATAATCCCCATGGTTGTGCTGGACACTGGTCTCCATCACTGCGGTGACCGCTTGGTTAGAGTATTCCAACCTACTACACTCAAGATCATTTATTTCATGGGGGTCCCCAGTGGCCCCTTTTACCATCCTGTCCTTTCAAAGCACCTCTGCTTATTTGGCACCTTAGACCCTAACACCAGCCCTGCACTGTAATGTCTCCATTTAATTAATGAGCACAACTGTCACCCCACGAAGGATTCTTTGGGGTGTTGTGGGAAAGAATTCAGCGACACACACACAGGAGAAGTTCAAGTGGCAGTGGCAAGATGTATTAAAGTGAATGGACACTCTCAGAGGGAGAGGGAGTGGGGCAGGCTCCGTGAGTGGCTCTCGGGAGATCTTCGTGTGAGTTTTCTTATATTCTCTTGGGCTGGGAAAAGAGTGGGTTTTTGAACTATCCAACCCCTGAAAAGAGTGGACTTATTTTTAAGCTATTCAACACTATTTTCTGATTTTCTTTGGGTGGTGTCCTGCCATTTTGGCTCTTATCATTATTTTCCAGATTTACCCACAAAGGGGGTGAAAAACCACGATGCTAATTTATTATAATCAGGGTATAATTGAGGAGAAGAATTTCCTTCTGCACCCAGTTCCCCTCCCCAGGATGTCTTCGGTTTTTCCCAAGCCTGCAGACCTGGTGGAACTTTGTCATTTCCTCTTTGGTGGGATAGCAAACTACTGACCTGCTAAGTCAGGTCACTTGGTCCTGTTCACGCTCTCTTCCTTTGTTGATATCTAACTAGCTGCCTACTCTCTAACAGAACAAGGCCCCATAGAGTTAGGAATGCGATGAAACCCCTAGAGGGAGGCAGCTGAGCTGGGCCAACTGGTTGTCCAGCCCTTGGTTAAACAATCCTGGTGACCCTGACTGGGTCTCTTCACCTCTCCACACCCATTTCCTCCCTGTAAAATCTGTCATCTGGAGGTTTGCAGGTGGTGTTTTCATTGAAGGCAACACCCTGTACAGAAGTTAGTTATTACTGATAGCAATGCCCCCCCTGCCCCAAACTACCAGTTTTCAGTTTTGCCTGCGTCAGCCCTGCCTGTCTTAGCTGACACCAAACACAACCAAGCTCCTGCTTCCAGGCACAGAGCCCTCAGGTTGCCTCCTTCCTCCATCGCCTCTACAGTCCTAGAAACAGCCTGATCTAAATCATCCGTGGTGTTCCTCTCCAGGTCAGAAACCCCTGCAGGAGTGTCTATGGCCTGCTTGTGTTTCTCTTTAAGCTACGGAAACCATCAGATGAGCTGGGACCCACCTCCCTCCTCCTGCCCTAGCTCCTCCTGCCCAGGCCCAGGGCAGCTGACACTTGAGGCTCCCTGAAGAAATCCTTCCTCCTCTATCCACTATGGGGCAGCCTTTCCTAGTCTGTGTGCATGTTCCTTTCTCTTACAAACTGGCTCAGAAAAAATCTTCTACTTAATGTGCCCTAGGCCTGTGGTGGGGGGCAGCAGGGAACTGCTGAGATGTTGCATTTAACAGGAACCAGCCCTCGAATTGTAACAGCAATTATTAAGTACTTATTCTATGATGTGGACACCAGCCCGCAGTGTCCAAGTCATTATGGATGAAATGAGACATTCACACAGACTACCGAGTCTGGTGGAAGAAAAGGGACAGCATGGCTTTTCTTTCAAGGGGAGCAAAAGCCACCGCCCTTGCTGTGACCGGCCTTTATTGGATTTCTTGGCACATTACCTGACAGTTCTCATTTACTATGCACAGGTTGCTTTAGGTGGTTACCTTTTACAGAAAACAAAGGAGCCAATGCCACTAATCACATCACAAAAGAGGGATATTTGCAAATGAAAAGGAAAAAGTGGTTGAACCCATTACACTTGTCTTTGGAAGGTTTAGCATGGATTTTGGGAAGTTATTTTGCAGTAAATGTTTGCCACAAATCCCGGTGAGAGAGTTTTTAGCAAAAGCAAGACTCAAAGTGGCCTAGGCACATTGCAGGCCTGGTTCCCCACGGGAGAGCCCATCCGTGGGCATGGGTCCTGTGCATCTCCGAGTGGGAGCTGGGCCCACACCACACAGAACGGTCTCCTACAATCCTAAGACTCTTACTAAAGCGTGTCCAAGGCACAATGCTAAAAACTTCCTATGCAAGATGGTTTTTTGTGCTCCCCCAAACCCACAGCACAAAACTGGGAGTGGGAGAGGGTGAGGGGTTTGAGCAGGGTCGCAGAGCCTGGGAGACTGAGGCACGGTGCCTTTTCCGTTGTGCCCACAGCTCTGCTCCCTCCTGTCGGTGCTGTCCGTCCGATACACATGTGGAGGCCACAGGTGTAATTTTAAATTTCCTAGAGGCCACATTTTAAAAAATAGTGAAAAGATCCATGCATCCTGTTGCAGAGGGTAAAATTTTCTTCTTTTTTCACTCAGTGAAATAAGTCATTCGGAGAACGACAAATGCCATATGATTTCACGCGTACGTGCAATCTAATGAACAGACTGAACTGACAGGGAAAATTGGGACAGACTCGTGGATGGAGAGCAGGATGACAGCTCGTGAAGGGTGGGGAAGAGAGATTAAACCAAAAGGAAAAAGGATTCGTGGACAAGAACAATGACGTGGTGATTGCTGGGGGGAGGGGGAAATGGGGGACTAAAAGGTCATGGAAAAAAAATACAATAAAGATTAAATAAAATACAAAAAAAATTAAAATAGTAAAAATAGTGAAATTTTATTAAAATGTTATCTGGGCCAATATATCTACAATATCATCAAGGCAACATCAATATAGAATACTGAGATATTTTGTCATCTCTTTTTATAGTAAGTCTTCAAAATTCAGCAAATGTATTACATCTCAATTTGTTTTAGCCACATTTCAAGTGCTCAGAGGCCATCAGGAGCTATTGGTTCCCTGTAGTACCATCTTAAAGTAAAGGAATAAGGTCCAAGTTGAGGGTGTTCCTCTTGGTTAGAGGTTTTTCTGAAAAATATACTTACAAAGTGGTTTCAGAAATATTAACCTGAATCCATGTTAACCTGTAACCATGATAAACAAATTTACCAACTACAGTTTGGTGATTCAGCCTTATAGATTTAATTAGCCCTGTAGATTCCAGTCATATCCCTTATCATAGAGATTTACGTCGGCTCCTTTCCCCACCCCCCACCCTCTTTCCTGAAGTTGTCCTACATCTGTAACACAGTTAAATTTGTCATTGCCTACATTCCATCCCAGGATCCCTCAACACTCTGTTTAATTTTTGCATGCAATTTATTCTTTGTAATGTACAGTTTTAGAGTTTTAAAAATGCACAGAGTTGTGTACTCACCAACTGAGTACAATACAGAAGTTACATCATCCATGAGTCCCATTAGTAGTATATATTTTATTAGTTATATGTTTTTAGTAGTAGTATATATTTTAGTGGTATATATTTTATTGGTTCTGTTTCTTGAAAGAACCCTGACTAATACCCCTCCTAAGACCCCCACCTCCTAGTACAGTCACATTGGAAGGTAGGATTTCAAGGTACAAATTTGGAATGCACACAAACATTTAGTCCATTATACTAAGTTTAACCCTTCCCCTGTTGAGGGACATTTTCGGTCTGGGTGCGTATGATTGCAACTGTTATAAACATTTACACACAAGCTTTTCCATGAACATACATTTTCAGTTTACTTGGGAATATGATGGCTGGGTCAGATGCTAAGTCTGTGTTTAACTTTATAAGAATCTGTCACCTGTGTTCCAAAGTAGCTGTATCATTTTGTATGCCCACCAGAAAAATGAGTAGGAGTCTCTTTCGGTACACATCCTCAGCAGTTAGTTATTGATATTGCCAGATTTTTAAAAATATTTTAAAATATATTTTACATGATGTTAAAAAATATTTTAACATCAGATAGATGTTAAATTGTCCTTTAATACTATTATAAACAGTCTTGTGTTATTCTGTGAGTAATCTAGTTTTATTTTATTATTTCATGATTAAAATTTGCAAATTTTTCTTTGTGTTCTAGAAAATTTGAATTTTCACCATGAGATCTGTGTGCCCCCTCCATCCCCCAGTGTCTTTCTAATGGAATTACTTACATCAGATCTAAAAAGTGGCATTTGTACGTGGTTGAAGATTTGCATTTCCTCCCCCTACATTGCTCTGCTTCTGACAGTTCTGTTTTCTGGAATTCAAATCATCTGTTTCCTTTTTTCACACATCTTCTCTGATAACTGGCCTTCTTTCACTTTTGCTTTATGCTTCATGAAAACTTTTTACGGAATTTCCTAAATTACCACTTTTTCTCCAATATATTGGGGTTTTGTTGCTATTTTTGTTTGTTGTTTATTTCCTTGCTTTTCTAATAGTTTCTTTTGTAGAATATTCTGTTATGTTTAAGAAGTAAATATAATTAATTAGACATCAATTATTTTTAATTAAGAATTTAAGTTAATTCAGATGTTGAAATTTTTTAAGAACCATTTATACTTTATTTTGTATTGGAGGTCATTGGCTCTAAATGTCTAGTCCCTTTACATCCCTTTAACAATGTTTCTAATCTTGTGACTGCACTTAGCAGGTATTCAATAAGCCTTTTAAAATGAATTTTTAATTATAGACATTAAATACATATCAGTGAAGGAGAATTTTGGAGAATGGAAAACATTTTTTTGTGTCTTTAAAATCACATGGCACTTCAGATTGTGAGACTAAGGCAGATGTAAAGAGACTAGTAGGAAGTATAAATATGTATTAAACACTATTATGTGACAGGAAATAGGAAAGCCTATTTCAAAAGTCATTGAGTCTTCACAACAATTCTACGAGGCCAGAATTTCTCCCATTTCATGAATGAGGTAGCAGAATCATAGAGGTTAAGCAACCTATTCAAAGTTCTATAGCTACTAACTGAAAACACCAGGACTCAAACTCAGGTCTTTCAGAATCAGAATCTATATTCTTCCTATTATATTTTCTTAGTATTCATGCAGGTTTATGTCAGGTTTCCTGGGACCAAGAAATTTCACTGTTCCTTACATATTCTTGGAAAACATTTCTCATCTTATCCCGTATGTAGCGTATTTTGGACTGTAAGACACACCTAGGTTTTAGAGGAGGAAAATAAGAAAAAACATTTGAAGGAAAAATGTGGTAAAATATATAATAACACAAATACCACAATATTTCACTGATGTAAATGTAAACAGAACTCAACAGCAGCATTAACAACTATTATTTCTCCCAAATTTGGGGTGAGGGTGGGGGGAGTGCCTCTTATAGTCTGAAAAATACGTTATTTACAGACTTATCAATTATTCCTGCAGAACCTGAAAACCCTGACCTTATAAATTCAGAAATTCTCTTGACTCAACTGTTCTGTGAGGCCCCTATGGTACAATCAAGGCAGACTCACTCAGAGGCAGGGGAGCACTGACCACGTGACGTGGAGTGAGGATAGTGAGAATTTCTATGCTTCTGCTTTCTCAGAGATATCTTACCCATCAGCTTGCCTGCAAGTTACAACCAGATTGTCTTTTTAAACAAGTTCTTGCTGAGTACCTAATATGCTCCAGGAATTATTTTGTTCGGGCTCTGGAAATGGTAAGGAAACACGTGTCAAATCAGGAATAAGATACTCGACTCTTTGGGAAGGGTGAGACCATTTCATCTGTAAGCTCAGTGACAATGACTGGTGTCCTTCTGTCGGTTGACCCAGTTCCACAATGCTGAGAAAGAAGAGTGGTATGAGGATTTCAATAGGGCGGGGAGAAGGGGTCAAGGACTAAAATATGAAAAATACATACCTCGTTCACATGAGCTCGAAGCTGGTGACTCTCAATCAAGTGAGAAAGTTTGTTGGCAATTTCCATCCAAGGTCTATAATGATCTGGAAGCTTTTTCTGCATTCAGAACAGAAACATCTCTGTATTTTTAGGTTTCTCTCAGAAGCAGCTCCACGGATTCCACTATACACACGCAGGCCACCGGCCCTGAGCTCTGCCATGCAGACTCAGAGATGAGTAAAATCTTTGCGTTCAAGGAACATAGGGTTTACAAAGGGAGAAAAAAATGTAGTGAGACATATCTCAGAATAATGTGTTCAATTACTGACGTTTGTATAAGTTTAAGAACTTGGAAAGAGGAAAAGTGGTTAATTTATCAACAGTCGTAGGGAGTTAAAGGGAAATATATGCAGAAATATGACAGCCGGGGCCAGCTATATAATCTGAGAGTGACTTTTCTAGGTGGAAATTTGAAGATGGGAAGGCAGTAAAACGAAGGGGGCAGTTGATAAACAGAGATAACTGTGTTTCTTGGGACTATAAATGATTCATTTTTATTAGAATATAAAGCTCAAGAGAAAGGGTGATGGAAGATGAGACTACACGATGAGGCCAAATGTGCTTTTTATAGCATACATAAGGATTTTTTTAATGTAAGTGGATCCCATTATTTGACTTGAATTTTAGGAAGTCAATTTGGTTTGTAGAATTTTAAGATATGCAGTCAGATTAGGAAGCCTTTGAAATACTGTTGAAGGACTAAACATAAGCAAGGGCAATGGATTTGGAAAGGAGAAGACATGTATTCAGAAAATATTCTGAAAGTAAAATTGAAACAACACAATGATTAAATTTAGAGGTGGGAGTGCTAAAGGCAAGGTGGTTCCTCACCCAATAGCGCCATATATGTGCCCATTCTGGGCCCACATTATAGCTAAGTAGAACATAGGCTGGGTTTCGGCAACCCAGACTCAATCCCAGGAAATGACAAACTGCATCTACTGCTGTAATTAAACTTTTATTGGAACAAAACCACACTCATTCGTTTACGTCTATGAGTACTTTTCATTACAGCAGCAGAAATGTGTAGTTGCAACAGAAACTATACGGTGTCAAAGCTCAAAGTTTTTATTATTTGTCTCTTTACAGAAAAGTTTACCAACTCTGGTCTATCCCATAGTCTGGGCCTCCTTTTTGTTGTTGTTGTTTTCTTTTTTCTTTTTGAATCCTCACTCAAGGACATTTTTTCATTTCTTTGAGAGAGAGAGAGAAACATCACGCTGTTGCCTTCTTGTACACACCTTGACTGAGGATGAGACCCGCAACGTGGATCTGTGCCCTGACCGAGAATCAAACCTGCCATTTTTGCTCTACGGGACGACGCTCCAACCATCTGAGCCACACCAGCCAGGGCTGGGCCTTCTTTTGGGGAATATAATCTGCACAACTGAATGTTGTTTCTCTGGGTTAAGAAGGAAAGGAGGTGAGGATGATTTCCATGTTTGTGAATTAGGTGACTGAATGAATTGATGGGAAGGCAAATTGAAACAAATTCAGGTTAAAATCAAAGAGAGAGCTTAAAGATAGTGGATTTCTTTTTAAATAGATACAGCCTAAAATATCTGTGGAAAGTCAAAATATTCTTGTATGCTGGGAAGTTGGGTATACAGATTGAAGGAGAGAATTAATACTAGAAATATACAACTAGGGGACACAACACTTGAAATGACACATTGCGGTAAAACCCACAAGGATAGAAAAGGTCATTGGGGGAAGTTGCTAAGTGAAAGGAGAAGATGGCCCATAGCAGCACTCTAGAAGATATCTATGAGGCAGATAGAGGAAATGAATCCAGCAATACAGATCAAAAAGAAATTTAGACAAGGTCAATGAAGGAAATTACCCTGCAGTTATGAAATCAGGGATTTTACAGAACTAGGGAATTCAGAAAACCAAATGCGTCATTAGGAATTTAAAATAAGCTTGTCTCCTTTGGGAGAAAAATACCCCCAAACTAGGAAGTCTTTCAATATACATGACATAGAAATTTAGGTCAGGGTCATGGAAGCTGGGTTTAAATTTTAATGTGCTAAGGAAGTAAGAAAAGAAAGGCCAGAAGTGTAAAGTACTTTTTTAGGATAGCCATAGGCATGGGCAAAGGGGAAATTTGCATTTGAGAGCTGTTGCCATTTAAGAATGAGAAACTAAAGCCTTGGCTGGTGTGGCTCAGTGGTTGAGTTCGGGCCTGCAAATGAAAGGGTCATCAGTTCAATTCTCAGCCAAGGCACACGCCTGGGTTTCAGGCCAGGTCCCCAGTGGGGGCGTGTGAGAGGCAATCACACATTTATGTTTCTCTCCCTCTCTCTCTCCCTTCCCCTCTCTAAAAAATAAATAAATACAATCTTTTAAAAAAGTCACAGAAATCTTTATACTCTGTGACTATAGGAGGGAGTGATTGAAGAGAAGAGTTAAGACTGTTGGTAAGAAAGAAGATCGAGATTTATAGTAAACTGAGCTGACAATTTGTTTTTTTGTCTCAATTATATGATGCCTATGTTTTATGAACAAAATTGAATATGGTTACAGAAACAATAAAACATAGTCTTCATAAAGGCAAATCAAAGATGCAGAGTTGTAATGTTCAGGTCTTTTGAAGTGGGTTTTAAGAAAAGAAGTTGTAACTAAATCATCACCTGTGTGCTTGCCTCTTTGATGCCTAGATAAGGAATCCTGTCCTGATAATTACAGTAAGCATCTGATTTCTGCTTCCTGACTTGCATGGAAATTCTTAAATATTACATTTTGCCTCAGTCTAGGCGACACTCTAGTCCACAGGTGGCAAAGACAAGGCCCGCAGGCCGAGTCCGGCCCTCCACCTTGCTTTATCCAGCCTACCACCTTGTTTCTACCGAGCAGCAATGCCAAGCTCCTTGCCCCTAGTTAAGGAGTAGTTACATTTATACAGTCCTAAAATTACATTCGGCCCTTTGAAGGCACCTCGAGGCTGATGTGGCCCCTGGTGAAAATGAGTTTGACACCCCTGCTCTAGTCTTTAATATTTACTTTTTCTTTCCCTTTAGATTGTGAGAGGAATCTTTCCCTTCCTTCTTTTTTTATCTTCTCCCATCTTTAAAAAGTTCTAATTTTTGGACTTTTGTATTACCCCCCAAACACAAGAAGATCGTGAGTTTTGAGGGCCTTGGGCCTCTCCAGCTATGGTCCTCTGTTCAGCAATTGGGCATCACTTGGGAACTTGATAGCAATGCAAACTCTGGGACCCCCACCCCAGACCTACTCTGGAGGGGTCCTAGCAGTACGTCTTTTAGCAAACTCTGTAGGTAAAGCTGATGTACCTAAGAGCTTTAAAAGCACTGCTGTGGGGACCTCGAAAATGATCAGAAAGGGTATAAAGATATTGTTACAGAACAGACCTGGCGGCGGGGGGGAATGATATACTATTACCGAATGGACCCACACTTGTGCTCTGGGGCCCCCCCACCCCGTACTAGGTTTGCCTTGTCTGCCACCAGGGAAAAATGTCTCTCAATGTCTGAGACTGGTGAAAAAGAAAGGGGTTATTTCTTTGAAGAGTTATTCAGACCTAAGAGTAATGACTTAAAGTCTTCATTGAGATCCCAAAGTCCCTTACAATACCCATAAATGCACAGTCCTTCCTTCCCCCTCTGCCCAACCCAGGTACCATATCTCAGGGAAAAAAATAGAAGTCCATGGTTCTTCTCTGCCCAAGCCACATGGTCCCAAAAAGACCCCTCTGCTGCACCATTTCTGACTCCTCCCACAATTAGCTACAGCTGCCAGCATCCCCGTATTTTTCCAGCTTTACTGAGCTGCCATAGTAAGTCTGAGCAGGTGTGGCCCTGTGGTGTGGAGCCAATCATCTCCAAGCTCTTATGCAGGCTCTGTAACCAGGGGGAGTTTCCTCCCAGTTACATCATGGGTTGAAGTCATGCCCATTCTCTTGGCTCAAAGCCTGGCCACAGCTGTTTAATATATCTATGAAATGAGTTAAAGGTTATAGATATGTTAAATGACCACTCAAGAGGTTATCAGCAAAGCTGTTGCTATGCAAAACAGCTCTCAATAGCCCTGCTCCATGTGTCACTCAGATTTTTGGGGGTGAGGACATCATATATATATATATATGTGTGTGTGTGTGTGTGTGTGTGTGTATTTTTAAATATTTCCTGGACACCCTGAGTTCTAGACCCCATTACAAATTCTTACTTTGGGCCCCCCTTGGCTGCATCCTGTTACGATATTTCACAATCCATTAAACATACACTCTTTCTTTTGGCTTTTCATCTAGAGACTGAAGAAAGTATTGAATTCTGTAAATTACTTTTTGATTGACAGACTCTTTTTAAGTTACAGTGTGGAAGACAGTTTCAGCTGCTAAGTTTTTCATTGAATAGCATATCTTTTAGTGTTGGTTACTATATGTAATATCACATTTGTTTTAAAACCTGTATACTGTTGTAATATTCTGTTAATAGTTATTAGCAATTGCTTATAATTTTTTCAAGTCTGAAATAATCTCCTTCATCTGTGCGTTTTTCAATGTTTTCTCATTATTAGGACAAATTTCAGAAAGTGGATTTGCTGCTTTAAAGATTGTGCACATGAACAGGTTAAAATCTACTTCTTGATTTTCTTACTAAAAATTCACATGAATGTATAATTGTATTTATAATGTGTTATACATATAAAGGGAGTGCCAGTTTAGCTATGATTCTAGCAACATTGAACATTACCAAACTTTTTTGTTTTTGTCATTTTATAGGGTGTGATATGTATTACACTATTTGCATTAAAATTCTATAATTATTTTATTTCCTTATTTTTTGATACTCATGATTCAGTCTTTATTTGCATAATTCAATCATTTTTAAAAGAATTTTTTAAAAGATTTTATTTATTCATTTTTAGAGAGAGGGGGATGGAGGAAGAAAGAGGGAGAGAAGCATCACTGTGTGGTTGCCTCTCACACGTCCACTACTGGGGACCTGGCCTGCAACCCCAGCATGTGCCCTGTTTGGTTATCAAATCAGCTCCCCTTTGGTTCACAGGATGGTGCTCAATCCACTGAGCCACACCAGCCAGGGCAAATATATCATTGCAGTGTTTAATAAACTTATGGTATCATTCTATTATTTAAATTTGCATTTCTATGATTATCGATAAATTGAATGTGCTTTCATATGCTTTGGTCATTTGCATTTTGTGTGCATGGGAGTAAAACACCCAATTCTAACAGGGTGGTCACATGAACCAATGCTTTTCTTTATGCATCTGCTTTTTAAATCATGCTGAGGAAGTTATTCCAATCCCAACATTATTTTTTTTACAGTACTTCCAGTTTTATTGTTGATATTTATATCTTTAATAGATCTACCCTTGTGCTGTACATGTTATAAGTTAGGACAAATTATCTCATCATTTCCCTTTTGAAATAGAGGAAGTTAAAGCCCAGAGCAGTTGAATAACTTGCCAAGGTTAGACTTCTGGTCAGTGGTCAGGTCAAAGTTCTTCTGACTCAAAGTTCAGGGTACTTTCAATTACCTCTCTGAAAAAAACACATGGAGAATGGTGGGGATGCGGAGAGAGGGGTGGAGGGGTGGTGCAGGGGATAGGAAATTAAATACACTTTACATGTTTTTCTTTCCCTTAATCCAATAATCAAGAGACCAAGAGTAGAATGGACAAGAATAATATAAAATATTTGGCTTCCCTTTAAAACCAATTTTTTTTAATTTTATGTTATTCTTTTCCTAGCTTTTTCCATCTGCCAAGGTATAATTTTCAAAAAAAAATTTTAAATGACTAAAGCCAACGTAAAACATGAGTCCAAAATAATGCACACTTTTTGCCCAGATTTTTGAGTGGAAAATAAGGATGGACATTATACATGGGTGTAATAATCAGTATAATAATCCCATGTAGAATACACACAAAAATGGGGGTGCACAGTGTACATGGCAAAATACAGTAGTTCAATCATTAATGAAGAAATCAGCTGGATGGCACAGTTGTTTCAAAAAGAGTTGATAAACTGAATGTTTGCAGAGTTAAAAAAAACAATGTTGAAATCAAATTGTTAGGTTAGAGATTCAGGGCAGCATGGATGGAACTGGTGAGCATTATGCTAAGTGAAGTAGGTGGTGAAAGAGAAAGACCTTATGATCTCACCTATAAGCAGAACCTAATCAACAAAACAAACAAGTGAGCAAAATAAAACCAGAGACATGGAAATAGAGAACAAACTGACAGTGACCAGAGGGCAGGGGGGAAGAGGATAACAGGGGAAAGAAGGGGAATGGTCAAGTCAAGGAACATGTATAGATGACCTATGGACAAGGACTGATTGTGGGAGGTTTGGGGTGGGTAGGGCAAGGGAGAGCAATGGGGGGAAATGGGGATAACTGTAACTGAACAACAATAAAAAACTTGTTTTCAAATAAATTGAGATTTGCAGAGTAAAAAAAAAGATGTGACTTATTAATGTCCTAGAGGGCCATACAATCATAAGTTTTAGGGTGATATTTTCTACTAAACAGAAATCATTTTCAGCTCTTTCATGTAGAAATCTACAAGTTAATTTGTAACTTCAGAGATTGGGCCATAACCAATTTTAAGCAGCATGTAAGATACATGCTTTAAATAACCATACAGGGAGACTGTTAGTGCTCCAGGCTAGTATTGAATGAACACACAGTCATCCTTTTCCTTTATTTTGGATAATTTTCCTCAACAGAAATATAACCTAAAAGAGAATAGGCTTTTTACAGTAAAGTATTTATAGAAATAATACACTCTTTGTTAAATCAACACAGGTTAACTAAAACTTCTGGTTACAAAAAATAACACGCATGAATGATGCATTTCAGAATTGCACACCTGAAGCCTACATAATTTTATTAACTGATGTCATTCTAATAAATTCAATAAAAATGTTTAAAAAGCAGAAAATATCACAGAAAGGGTAAAAGTTTGAGTAAAAATAAACCAGACAAATATCAATAAGGGAAGTTAGGTGACAATCTTAATATCATAAATATTAGAATTTCAAGTCTTAGAGAGATTAGAATTTGAAGCAGGTGGTTTTAAAAGAATAAAAGACAAGTTTCAATAGGAAGAGGCCAACATGACATT
>PVKM010030661.1:0-17170 GCA_004027735.1 Carollia perspicillata
TTCCCTCTCAGGACTGCCTTTGCTGTGTCCCATAAGTTTTGGGTTGTTGTGAATTCATTTTCATTTGTTTCCAGAAACTTTTAATTTCCTCCTAGATCTCATTATTGATTCATTTGTTGTTTAATAGCATGCTATTCAATCTCCATGACTTTGAGTGTTTTTGAGTTTTTTCCTTGAGGTTGCTTTCTAGCTTCAGTCCCTTGTGGTCAGAGAAAATGCTTGATATGATTTCAGTTTTCTTGAATTTGTTGAGGTTTATTTTATGTCCTATCACATGGTCTATCTTTGAAAATGTTCCATGTGCATTTGAAAAGAATGTGTGTTTTGCCTCTTTGGAATGAAAGGCTCTGTATATTTCAGTTGAGTTCATTTGATCTAAGACATTGTTTAATGAAATGTACATCATCAAAATCAAACGATTTAAGAACCTATCAGTCAGAGAAATGATCGATAATCCAATATACCTTTATCCAGGACATTGATCAGAATTAATTTGCAGAGCATCCACCAACCACTGATGAAAACACACAAGGAAGGCATTCTGACTGAGGTAACTGTCAGTCCCATTCTGAGTGTCAAGGTGTAGAAGTCAGGACTTAGCACAACCAATTGTCTTGCCAACTTGAGTGTAAGAAGCAAGAGATACTAATAAGGGCAAGAGCACTACTATCTAGGAAAGGGGACTTGCATTTTGAAGTCTTCTCTTATCCAACAGGAAAGATCTTTTCTCAGTAACAATGACTTACTTCTTAGAGTCAAAGCACATGCATGTATGCTTGACTCCTTACCTAGAACCTGCTTACAGCAAGGGTCTTTGATAGGAGGAAGGTGAAGTACCTAGAAAAGTGGGAGATTAAAGGGATGGATGGTTTCTGATTTGCTTGGACTTGCCATGAGTTCATTGGATTTCAAGATGAAAATTTTAGGAGAAACCTAAAATTCTGCATAATTATTGAAGCTGAGGAATAGTTCCCAAGAGGTCTAGTAAAACTCTGAGCACAAGCAAAGCTTCCATGCATCCAAACCAAAGAACTGCACAGGACAGGAACGGTGCTGTTCTCATTTTGCATGGGGCCCAAGAAGCTAGAGCAACAGTGCAAAAGCATGAAGGTGGCCCTTCACAGGCTGCTGGTGAGGAAACCCTAAACCTCGACTCAATACTTCCAAAGTAACTGACAAATATTTTGAGGGAAGCTAATTTTGTTCTTGGCAGAGTTTATAATTTGGGAAGCAAATTAAAAAAAACAAACTTTGAGCAGAAAGTGAAATTCTGGGGGTAACTTGACTTAATATCTAATCTCTTTCACATCTACTTCTCTGTGAGACAAGATATTCTGACTTTCCAATAAATTCCCTTATTTGTTTATGCTAGCTCTCATTTGATATGCTACTTGCAGCCAAATAATTTCTACTTCAGACAAGAACTTTTTTTCATGTATTCAATCAAAGTATGATGAACTGAATAAAACATTTACCATTCACTTATTGGTTCACATAAAAACATTATCCTTATTAAAATCAGTATACCATTGCCTCCTGTAAAAAAAAAAAAAGAAGAAGAAGAAGAAGAGAACCTAGGGACAAATGATTAGGAAAGAGCTGTGAGCAGACTTTAGTTTGTGGGTTTTCCCTCATCCTTTAATAGTAGTACCCCATGAAGCAGTTTCCAAATGAATTGGTATGCCATGGAGGTGAATATTGGCAAGCAGCTGCTTTATTTTTGTTTGTTTGTTCATTCTCATCTTTAGTGGTAGCCAAAATCTGTATTTTGCAAGCATGAATGATCTATGACTCCTTGTTATCTGTTCGTGTGTGTCTGTGTGTGTAAGGGAGAGAGAGAGTGCTTTGCTCACTCACCATTAATAAATGTTTATATCTGCTCAGCTACCCTGGTTATTCTCAGCTTGTAAAGGCATAAATCACTGGCTCCTGTCAACTCTGGAATTGACCCACAGATTAAATGCAGATCACTTTGAGATAGGTGCTGTTACTCATATTTTTTTATTTTTAAGAAATCTTCCAACTCTGAATTCTGTGCCTGTAAGTGCTAATCTTTTCCTTTTTATTATCCTAGTTCATTGTGTTAATAGCAAAGAATTCCAGATTATACCTTCTACACAGGTACGTCAACTTGTGTGGAGAAGTGAATCGGTGCTCAATGTCACAGATTCTGTTATAAAGGTTTACCTTTGCAATAGGCTATGATTTGATCACATGGATTTAAAAGTAGTCATCTTTAAAAAGTAATTTATTAAATTTTGCAAATTTATGCCAAGAATTGGGAGTAAGTAAGTATACAGAATTTAGAAGGATCGTATCTTAACCTTCTCTATACAACTATATTTTCGGTTAAACAGGCTGCTTTCTCTTTCCTACATTTATTGTTGGTAAATATCCAATAATGACAAATTTTCTAGTTTAACAAACACTGAAGGCCCTAATTAAGACAACATCTATTAGGTAAATCAACAACCCATTAAGGAGTAGCATTAAGTTAGAACAGGAAAGTTTATTAATTTTCTTATAGCTCTTATACCTTATGCGTTTGCCAAATTCATGGTCCCAGAGGACTCTAAGCAGATCTCTAGTCCTAAATAAGGATCAAATCTTTCATTCTGGGTTTCTGTTGCCACCTGTCTAATACTATTGCCACAAATTATGTAATCATTAATGGAAAATAAAGGTAAATAAATCCAAATTACAAAAACATATAAATAACTTGTCTGAAAATTTAAGATCTTAATGCAAGTTAAGGCTAATGAAAAAAACTAAGACAAATAGTGAAAGAGATAATCACATTCAAAGCAGAATTCATTTTTAAGCATGCTGTTTTGGATTATAATCCCCCTAGAGTGATATCTACTCGCCATAATGATCAGAAATTAATCACCCCAGAAAATGGTTTCAACAATTTATTTTATGATTTTTTTAGAGTATAAGGACAAGGAAGAGGAAATCAGATATGCTTTCCAGAAATGTTCTTTGCAAATCATTGTACTGGAAACTATCTGGTCTGTAACTTGAGGGATTTGAGTCCTGTCTTTGTAATGAGGATAAACCTGAGCTCAGTAAGACTTGTAGCTAGTCCATGTTCCCATGTCTTTTTCCATTAAGAATCGGAATGTTAACTATGGTTTTCTGGCCAGATTCCAGCATGGCTAATTGCATGCTGTCTACCTAAATTCCCTTTGCCTGGGATGTTCTTCACTTGGATCACATTACTGTTATTGTCATGTTTCCCCCAAGAGCTGGGTACATGATATTGTAGAACAAGCCAGAATATAATTTGATAAACTAATAAGAGTACTTTGGGGATGAAGGGTTAAATGTAAGTAGTGTGTTTTTCACAAGTCCCACCAATGCAGCCTATTTGTGCAGTAATTAATGTAGAATAGCATTAGTGAAACATGGAATGGAGCCAAATCACCATGACATGAGTGGCAATAATACAGAAACAAATACATCTGATAAAGTCTGTTAAAAATAACTATTCAAACAAGTCCCAAGAGCCTCTCTACCTAATATACCCATTTTTGTTTGTTTCTGGTTTGAAGCTGACATAGTTCATCACTATTTAAGTTAATATAACAATCAGTAAGTGAAATTTATTTTAGTCTATATGAACATCAAAAACACAGTAACATTTTCCATCAGCTGTGCACCTAGACAGCACACAGAACAATAACTTGCATAGTGACATTCATTAAAGTAAGGTCTGTTAAATAAATGAATGAAGATGGAGCAAAACAGAGGAGGGAATTAACATTTACTGATTTCCTAAAATACACTAATCTTTAGTAGGCATGTTACCCACAATATCTCATCTAATTCTCACAATTACCCCCATTTCACAGATGGAAAAACAGGCTCAGAGAGACTAAGTAGCTTTCTCAAAATCTAACAGCTTTCATTTTTCGTAGACAAATATATTTACTACAAAGCAGGTCCTTTTATTCCGCAATAGCTTACAGCCTTCCATGTTGTGCTTGGCATGCTTAGCCTTAATTTGAGGAGGCAAGTCTGAAAACCTAGGTCATTGTGAAAATCAAGTTGATCCCCATCGACAAGGTTAACAACTGCCCTATGGAGTTTTACGTTGTTATTCTCTCTCTCATTACTCCAATTTAAATCTGTCACTATTGCTATTTTAGAGTTGTCATAACTATTGCCAAGTAATTATACACTTGTCACAAAGTATGTTATAAATTGAATCTTTATAAATCTCGGCATAAAGTGGTTCAAATGTGAATGTTTAATGAAACCAGAGATAATAAAAAATACTCTTTAAGCCCCCTAAATTTCACTCACCATGGTTGACCTAGTGTGTTGACTAGAGAAAATGCACTTCAGCCCCTACCCCTGCACTGTGTTCATAGCCAAGTTTTCAGTTTTTTAAGCAGCATTACATTTCCTAGAAATTAAATATGAAAAATGACAGAAATTCATTTTGCCTTATGAAGGAAATCATTCTCCTCTTTTGTTTTTTTAACAGTGTGAAAGTCTGTACCTTTAAAGACCATTGAACAAGGATATAGGAGATAGGTATTTCTATGTGGTAAATCTACATAGCATAGTGAAAGGCTTGGGAAACACAATGATATGTAGGCTATAAGTCAGTGAATTTCCAGTCACTCAATCTCACATCTCACTTTAATCCAGAAATTCATATACCAATATACGAGTTTATTTCCAGTGAGATAGTGGCTAATTTATGGCTCTGCCAACAATGCTGTTATAATTAATTTTATTTATCTTATTTCTCTTTTCTCTGCTCCTCATATCTCATCTGTTTGCATTGCCTAGATTTTAATTAAAAAAAAAACCTCTCCTCTCTAAGGAGCAATCTGAAGTGGCAAAAATAATCACTTAAAGTATTACAGTCATTAAAAAATTGGCTGTGGTGGAAGCCATGCATTTTCAATTTTCCTACAAATGATGTTTTAGCTTCCTTTTAAAGTGCACTTTGTATTTGAATTGTCTGCCACCAGCCAGCTTGGCTATCAGAAAACGGTCTTCCAGCTGGGTGGGCTGAGTGACAACTCCTTAATGGAGGAAATGGATGGCGCTCTGCTCATGTGGAGGGGAAAGCATACCAGGCAGATTTCATTCCATCTGCCACCAGCTCTCTGCAAGCTGGTATTGCCCAAATGCCCAATATACTCACTTCAACAAAAAAGGATATTGTAAAAAAATAAATTGCAAGGCTACAGATGCTTGAGAGAATCATCAGGGCCATTAGACCCTAGGGAGATAATATTAAGAGGTGCCTTAGTGTTCATCTTTGATGAAAACCTAATTAAGCTATGGTGGGGGTGATTGCAAGTACTTTTACGAGTACAGAGGTGAAGTCATTAACATTTTCAGCAGAGTATAGGGAACAACCTTAGAAAAATGCTATCCTGAATTGCAGCCAAGGACTTGTTATATTGAGGAATTTGCACTGATGTTTCCTGTTGATGCTTTTCTGAATTGCAAATTCTTGTCACTTAGTTACACTGTGTTCTGCTTTTCAAGTAAAGGAAACCCATAAACAACAGAGTAGGAAAATATTTTTGATTGACAAATAGAAACAAATAAGGACTATATTTAAGGGATTTTTAATAACTGGGCAACTTCAGTACTTGTATGTCATTAATCAATGCTATAATAATGCAACAAAGTAAAAATAATTATAGTGTATGTACATCAGGAGGGCTAGAAATAGAAATATTTAGAGCCATCTATAGAATTTATACTTTCACTTTACCCAGAATAAATGCTAGTTACCTATTATATACTCACCATAAGTCAATCAAAAGCTATGACTCAGGAAGTCATGTGCTATTTATAATAATTTTCTCAAGGAGACCGGATAGATTTTTTTTACTGTACTTAAGTAAAATAGTTCTAAATTTCAAAATATTCTTACTTTTTATCATAGCAAGAGCTCATTTAACTGTCTTTTGAAGTTGTTTAGACTTTAATTGTTATTGCATATAAATGACATGAGTATGCATAAACGCTGAACAAAAACATCTGGGTGGTAAAATTACTGAGAACAATTTTCTGAAATTCTTTTCATACTTTCAATGCACATTTTGTTTGGATTTTCAACATAGTGAATCGATGTTATACAATGCATCAGTAAGAGAAGTGGCAACAGACATGTTCCATTATTAAGTTTTCCTATCTTAGGAGTATGTTTGGTAATCTGCCAAAATTTGAAGGACTTTTAAATTTCTAATTGATGGTCTATGTGCACAGAAAATGAATGAGTGTATGCAGTATCTTTACCATATTGTATTGTGAAAAATACTTGTTTTTACATTTCACTAAAGGTTTTAAGTTGATCTGAAGAATTTTAATGACTATTCTAATGAGAAACACAAATAAAAATAGATTTAAATAGCCTTTAATTTCTCTATCGCCTACTGCTAAGACTTTGGAATATAATAGCTTATTTTGGGGGAAAATGCACATACTCAGAAATAAAATAACAATTATAACACTTGGAAGTTTCAAAACAACAGTTCCACCTGTAATATTATTTGTGCTCCTAACAGCATCTCTAGGGAACAGATATTATTGGTCCCATTCTACAGCCTGGGAACAGACCTGGAGGAGTTAAATGACTCATACAAAATCATGTAGCCATCAAACAGAAAAAAGTACTGGAACACGCCTCTGACTCCAATCCTCAAACTCCTTGTAGATAGTAACTGAGTTTTCATTCTTTGTTATTTTGATTGTTTTGGTTTTCCAGTATTTTGTTCTTTCCCAGTCTTTATCAGCTTGATTCATATAAATACTGAATTAATTGAGGTGGATTCTAGGAGAAAGTTCAAATAACCTCTACCTGATCAAGCAGGCCATGATTCCCATTCAGATGCAGAGATGCAACATCAAACAACCTGAGACCCGGGACTCCATCTCAATCCAAATGCATTCAGACATAAATTCTTAGTTTGGGGAGCATCCGGGAGACAAGGCCGTTTCTAAAACATTAAGCCCCCTGTGGCCCACCCTAAAATAGAATTTACACAAAACTCTAATTTGCCTTGTAATGATCTTATGAACGCTCAGAATGAGAACCCTGAACTGCCCCTGCCCTTCACAAAATTCTTGAGTACACGTGCTATACATAATGAGCTTCTCAGTTGGCCCATTCCTACTCAGATGTCTTAGGAATTCACCAGTTTCACAGACTATCCCCTATTTTGTAGTCCTAACATTACCCTGCTGCTTCATATTAGCCTTCTTTCAAACTTGGAAAACATTGGCTTCTACTCAGACTGGCTGAGACAGAAATCCTACCTGATCTCCTCAGTGTAGTGGGGAGCAGAGCAAGCAACCTGGGTGTAGGTTCTGTTCATCTGCAGGTCCCACTACTCAGATAATGACAGCCCTATCTTACTATGAGATAGAAAATGTTGAGCGACCACCTCCTGAACTGTGGCTGTGTACTTTGGGTGTGTCACAATCTTTGGTTGATAATGCGGCATTGCACAAAGACTGTGAAGACAAGAATATTCAAAGAGCAATACTTCTCTCCCTTGACACCCAAAGGACATTGGGGTCTAGTTGGGAAGGGAGAACAAAGCTAACTGTGAGTCTGCCTTTAAACTTGACTGGTGGGATTAAGATGTTTCCGGTGCAAAATGAACACTGACTGGTATAAACCACTGCCCTGTTCGTTTGAATTTAGATTTGGTGTTGAGTATGGTTCTTTTACTACAGATTGGTAAAAAACAGTTTCTTCCCTATAAAAATAATAAAACTACAAAAGTAAACCATTTTATCCGTTGTGGAAACTTGCCAAAGACAGATCCTACTAATTTTTAGATCCTATTAGTATGAAAATTAGTTAATACTCAAAGTGAATGTTAAATTTTTCCAGGTTGCTTTCTTCATGCTTGGTATGGTAAACATTACTTGTGCTTCCCATGCTGGAACTATTGTAGTTATAGTGACAAAAATGTATATTTAATAGATACTTTTCAATAGTACAATTACAAATGTTTTATTCAACTACCAAATGTGTTTTGTAGAAGCAAAATAACTAATATAAATATCATTTAAAATATAGTTTTGGTTTTCTGAAACATCAAGACATTTTAATTTTGTGAAACAAGTTTAACAATATGTTATCCAGTTTTATAATGATTTGGTCTTTTATATAAAATTTCAATCTCAACTAAATTAAAATATATATTAATATGTTAATAATACTAACTTGGAGGAGTGGTGAAACATAATTATGTATCACACAGTCTTAAAATACTAAACAATTCTGAGGTAAATGGAACCAAAATTGAAATAATTAAATTGATGTTTAGCCAGAAATGACCAAGGTTTCATGTTAACTTACTCATTATTTTATTACACGAATATATCCTTTTAAATTATAATATAAATTATTCTATTTTCACATGTATAAATATTTCATATATGCCATTTCCTTGGACAATGATAATATACCCTTTGCATTGATATCAGAGTCCTTACATTACTTCCAGACATAGGCTACAGTTGTTCAGGATTCCAGAATGTGAAGATGATTGTGAAATTTACAGCTCAGTGGATTTATTATTAAGAAAGTCATCTGTATTATTCTACTTAGCATTTATTGTCTTTAGAGGATGCACAGCAGTAGAGGATACTTGCATTTTCATAACTTGACTGTTTCTATTTACTATTAAATAAAATTGAATCCTAGTTTGGACCAATGTGTATGGGTTAAAGAGTGCATGTAATGAGCTCAGTTTCACATCCATAAATAACCGGTATTCATTGGGGTGTGAAGAAGTTTCTCAGGCAGATGGTACATGCCACACACTACAGTATCTCTAAGATGATACAGGCTCACTGGATATGCCTTAACACCTCAATGCTGTGAAGTGTCTCCCCGAAGATCATATGCTTTGACTTGAATGTACAGGAACTTCTGAAAGCTTTATTTCCTCTTTCACCGTAGTAGTCAGATTCCTCCCCAATTGATTTTACCAGCTTAATTGTCATAAAGCATTTTTTTTGCATACATCTTTCCTCCATTCTAGAACACCAATGCCAAGGATATTGTAGAGATCTCTTAGACTATCATTTAAGATCCATGAGACTGTGGACCTAACAGTCTACAGTCTAATTCTGAAAATCATGCCAACTTATCACCCTTGTCATTTATTCATATTTGTCATCCAACTTGGATTTTTATTTTTTGTTTAAAGGCCTGTTAAAGTCCTGCTCATTTATGGAAACTGCTCACCTAGATCAGCCCTGGACACAGTGATTTCTAGTCTCTCTCACTCGTCAGCACTACGTATGTTGCCTAGGATGGAGACCTATCTTTGATATATCTCAGCTAGACTGGGATTTTTTGAGAGCAAAGATTATATATTATTATACTTCATTATACACCCCTTCCTCCCGGTACCTTCCTTAATGCTTTCCACATAATGAGTTCTCCATAAAGACTGACTATTTGAAAAGGCATAACTGTATCATTCATTCATTAATTTATTGAATTATTCAAAGAATATATTTGAATTCCTACTATATGCCCAGCACTGTGCCAGGACTTGGACTACAACACAGAATAAAATGGACATGGCCCCTGCCCTACAGAACTTACAGTCACTGGGTCTAACTGATATTTTCTGCCCAACTGTTTCTCTTTATATCTATTTCATTCTAAGAGTACATAACTTAAAAGGATGTTTGATCTTTCATTTATTAGCATTTCTTTATATATGATTTATAACCAAAAAATGATTAATGAAAATTTATCATATTTTTAAAAAGTATTCAGTTTACTCAGCTCCACACTTTGCTCTTGCCTTAGACTATCCACTTTAAGCTGAAAAAAATATAGGTTAAAAAATTATTACAAGAAAAATTTTAAAATTTTTTATAAAACTAGTTTTCTTTTGGAGAATAACAAAGTTTGTGATTCTTCAGCTCCTCATTGGGGATATCATGCACTTCTTAGATATGGTCAGAAACTTTTACTCAAAAGGTAGCTGAGAATATATGATCATATCAGGGATTGCTTTGACCTTTTCTGTATTCCATGTTTTGATTAGCTGGCTATTCTACTCATATTCCATTTACAGGCAAATTGTGAAAGGCTTGAATGACAAGCTAGAAATATATGGAATATTGAAAAGGTCAGTGTAATTTAGCCCATAACTGCAGTATTGAAATATATATGACAAGTCGTTATCTAATTCCCACAATGAGGACTATGCTCAAGATGGGAAATTACTCTAATTAAAATATTCTTGTTTCATACTGAAGGCTGAGATGGCAAAGCTCAAATGGCCTCTTGACTTCTTTTCTATAATAACTTAATAAGTTAGAAGTTGTAATTGAATTAAACAAGACTAAAAAAGAGGTAACAGGCTCTTTTGACTTGAGACTCCGTCTTAGAAGGAATAATATAATGACTTTTCTAAAAATTCTAATTACACATGAGCAAGACAGCTACAGCTACAGAACCAATTCAACAGCCACCCCATGCTCTCTTTTTATCTACAGCATAGCTGTCAGTCAGATGGGAACTCCATTTATTTCCATGGAAATGAAGGCAGTGAGTTTAATTTTGCCACCACCCGGGATGTAGATCTTTCTACAGAGGATATTCAAGAGCAATGGTCAGAAGAATTTGAGAGCCAGCCTACAGGGTAAGTAATTGTTATCTCCCATGCTGTGTATAGCACTTACATTTATTCCCCTGGACATATTTTAAATGCATACTGCTAAATAGCAAAGCATAGTTAAATCAATACTGATGATTCTTAGAATAGGAAATCCAAAAGTGTTATACTTAACCTAAACATTCTTTATTAGTAATCAACTATTTTATGCATATTAAACATTTGTGATTGTAAATATCTTTTATCTTTGGTTCAGTCACTTATATCTCATCTTTGTTTATTCAACTTTTACTGGGAGAAAGCTTTTATTTTAAAACTGTATAGAATATGAAATCTTTTCACTACTATTATATTGAGATTTTCAGTTGTCTCCCTGAAATCTAAGATTTAGCTATTGGTTATCTAATTTTCAGTGGAATATGGTTCTGATCTTTAAAAGTTGTTTAGGGGATAAAATTTATCTTTGAGATTTTTTTTTAAGGAAGAGGATTTAAAAACATTTTTAAAGATTTATTTATTTATTTTAGAGAGGGGAAGGGAAGGAGAAAGAGAAGGAGGGAAACATTAATGTGTGGTTGCCTTTCACACGCCCCGTACTGGGGACCTGGTTCACAACCCAGGAATGTGCCCTGACTGGGAATCGAACCTGTGACCCTTTGGTTCACAGCCCAGCACTCAATCCACTTAGCCACACCAGCCAGTGCCTATCTTTGAAGTATTTTTAAAAGAGAAATATGAAACTGAGATTACAGTGCAAGAGATCCGAAGCAATGAGAATGGTTTGGTGGTAGTATATTCTGGCCGTTCTGACCTGTATGCTTTCTTCTGGGTCCTGTGTCCCTAAGATATGTTCTATTAATCAAGTAGCACTTTCATAAGTTCAAATTAAAAATATTAATAAGTTCAGAAAATCAAAACTCATAGAGTAGTATAAGTGGGGAAGAAATTTCTTGGTTCTCATTTGGCTTTTTTTGCAATAAATACATGTACTCAGAACACCAGCTCCTATTGTTTAGTATATGGTTTCTAATACTACAATGAGGATGAATGAAATAACATTAAATATAATGTCATAGTGATATGAAATAGCAGTAATTTTACTGTTAATTTTGAGAAACTTTTCCATAACACATTCTAGATATCGTTATATCTCTCTGATCACAACAAATTAAATCAAAACAGGATGGAACCGCTCTGTGCCTGAGTGGCAAGAAGGTGAATATTGTTCTCTTGGGCTCCCCACTTCTGGCATTGCCCAGGAAGTGCACTCATATTCAGTAAGAGGGATATCTGACCTGCAGCCTGAGCTGCCACTGCTGTTACCCCTTGCAGCCACGTGGGGGTCTTTCACTGCTACAGGCTAGATTTCTGCTGTGGCAGGCAGCTCTGCTCCTCTTTGCCCCAGGGATGTCTCTCAGGTCCAAACTGTGGCACTGGCCAGTGTGGCCTCTGAAGGCAGGTGACAGTTTGAGGGTCGCCACCCTCTGAGGGCCTACCATTGACCTCTCTGGGCCTAGCACCGATGCTCAGGCCCTTCAGTCCACAGTCCTACTCGTAGGCTCCTGTCACCCCTGAAGTGCGCAGTATCTCTCCACATCTTGGGGGACCAGCAATCACTGTTTCTCTTTTTAACCTCAGGATCAACACAGGCATTAGGCTGCCTTTTTTGTAACTCTTACAATACACAGGGCTCATTCCACTCAACTCGCAGACAAAAGGGCTTTGATAGAGTTCCAGAACTCTGACAATATACACAAGGTTTCTTTACCTACCTTCTGGAGATAAAGGATCTATCACCAGCAAATCAGTTCTTTCTTTCTGACCCCAATTCAAATACCCTTCCTGATTATGTAGCTTGCCTATGGGAGGGTCCCACATTTTGAAATAGAAGAGATTTGTTGACCCCCACCCCTTCATTTTTCCAAGCTCAGATCATCCATGCAGCATTGAAAAGTCATCCTCTTCAGTGAGACTTGCATTTTCTGGGGACTCGGATGATCCGCCCTCATCTCTCTGAAGCAGAGAGAGAAGCACAGGTTTTTCACCTTCAGTAGTATCATTTCACATCAACCCATCTCTCTCTCTCTGTCTTTCTCTCTCTCGCCTCCTCTCCCCATTTCTCTCTCTCCAGGAAAACTTAGTCTTCAGTGCCATTTGTTCTTTTTCTTTTGAGGACAGAGAAAATTTATTTTCACCTATTTCCTCTCCCAGAATGCCTTCTTCCTCTCTTTTAAAAAGAACAGAAGAAACCCTCTCTGCTAGTAACAGCAGAGACAAACACACAAAACTCATTCCTGAATTAAGCTTAGAAAGCAGTTGAGTTAATAATAGAAGAATTAAACATATTTCAGAAAATTAATGTACCAGTCCAGAAACAGCTGACTATATATATATTTCAATTCACAGAGTAGACATTTCATTTTCACAGAGCACTAATGATATAAGAGAATTTATGGTTAAACCAAATCATTCATCTTTCAAATCAAAACAAATAAACAAGAAAAGAAAGTATTTGTGTCTAAAAAAAAGAGCTAAAGTCAATATGGACAGAGAGGAACATCAGAGCAAATGCCATCCATGACTCAGGTGGTTTCGGTTAGGCTCTTTGGCCATTTCTCTGGACTAAGGATTTTTCAGGGCACAGGCACAGTGAAGAGGCTGATAGTTTCAGGCTACAGCATTGTCAGTAGGTTTCTGTTCCAATAACGTAGGATAATGCGCTTGACAAAAACACCTGTGCCACTCTAATTGTTATACATTCATTATGCATTAATTAATTCATCTAAATTCTAAAGGTAGTTTATTCTAGCAACAACACCTTGGTTTATTTACAGGTCTTCCCCTAGGATATCAGGCCACACCACCTAGAATTACCTCACTTACGCTCCCATCTGTTGGCTCAGTTATTCAGCTGACATTATATTGTAAAGGTATAAAAGGATGATAGGAGCTAGTATTTTCGGCAATTGGGGTGATGATAAAAATGCTGTTTAGTCTGTAGTGGTATGTGTGTATATGTGTGTCCCCTCCCCACACCCACCTAGTCCCAAATGCTGCTTTATTGTTCTAGGAAAGAATGTTGTATAATAATTTTCTATCACAGCTTCAGGAGGAAAATCTTGTCACAAAACCAAATCAGTGTGAAGCACTTTTACCTAGGGTAAAAGCTGACAAAGAAAAACCGATTAGGAGTCTCATACTGAAATTCTTGATGTGTTTTGTTTTTTCAACCAGGTTTACAGAATATTTGTCTCACTCTTCTCCTTGGCCATCGCCACCCACATAGATAATTTACCATTATAGGCTCACCTGCTAAAACAGAAAACAGATGATATTCATGAGTGACCAATTGAGTTGATTGAATTCTATAGCTTTGAGGTCAGTTTTTAAAAACAATTTAACTATGTTTTTCCCCATAAGAAATATGAGAGAGAAAATAGAATATGCAGTCCTCTCTAATAATATTTTCAAAACATTTCATTTGAATTGCAAGAAAGAAAAGAAAGCCAGTAAGACATTATGACTTTTTTTAAAACCCACCTTTTCAAATATCCCTGTTTTCCTACCATTGAATCAGAGTATTTTGACTTTCATGTCATTACACTGTCTCAAATCAAATGTTGATAGGTTTAGTCTTTTAAAGTGGGATTTTAAAGCCTTTCTTCTTTTTCCTAAAGAAGGCATGTCTGTTACTTCTGCAAGAAAGTTTAATAGATACACTGCTAATTTATGTGACTCCGTCCGAATTTTGACTTAACCTTACAAACACAGCATTTAATTAACAACTATCATATCTCACCTAACTGAAGTTGTCTTTAGGTGGGAGGGGGCTTTGTAGAAAAATGCATTGCAATTAGCTCCCAGCCAAAATGATGGCGTAGGTAGACAAGCAGTGGCTGGTGGAGCAGGCAGTCCCACATTTGTGTGCAGATAAACTGGGAGTGAGACAAATCACGCAACATGGGGTTCTAGCATGGGGAAATAAAGTCTCAAAACCTCCGACTGAAAAAAACCTGTGGGGGTTGAGACAGCAGAATAAACTCCCAGCATCACAGGAGTGTTCACTGGAGAGACCCACAGGGTCCTAGAAGGTACACAAACCCACCCACATGGGAATCAGCACCAGAAGAACCCAATTTGCTTGTGAGTAGCAGGCAAAGTGACTGAAAGCCAGCTGAGAGTCAAGCAAGCAACCTTGTTCCCTGTCTGACCCTTCCCCCACATACAGCACCACAACACAGCAATGTGGATTGCCCCACCTTGTTGAATACTTAAACCCCCACCCCTTACAACATATCAGGTGCACCAAGACAAATAAATATGGCCCAAATGAAAGAACAGATCAAAATTCCAAAAATAGAAAAAAGCGATGAAGAGACAGCCAACCTATCAGATACAGAGTTCAAAACACTGGTAACCACGATGCTCACAGAAATAGTTGAATATGCTTGCAAAATAGAGGGGGAAAAGGAAGGCTATGCAAACTGAAATAAAACAAAATACACAGGGAACCAACAGTGAAGTGAAGGAAACAGGAACTCAAATCAACCATTTGGAGCAAAAGGAAGAAATAAACATTCAAGCAGAACACAATGAGGAAACAAGAATTCTAAAAGATAAGGAGAGGCTTAGGAATGTCTGATACAACTTTAACATTGCAAAATTCAAATCACAGAGGCGCCAAAAGGAGAAGAGGAAGAGCAAGAAATTGAAAACCTATTTGAAAACATAATGGAGAATTTCCCCAATCTGGCAAAGGAAATAGACTTCCAGGAAGTCCAGGAAGCTCAGAGAGTCCCAGAGAAGTTGATCCAAGGAGGAACACACCAAGGCACATCATAATTACATTACCCAAGATTAAAGATAAGGAGAAAATCTTAAGAGCAGCAAGAGAAAAGGAGACAGTTACCTACAAAGGAGTTCCCATGAGACTATCAGCTGATTTCTCAAAAGAAACCTTGCAGACCAGAAGGGGCTGGAAAGAAGTATTCCAAGTCATGAAAGGCAAGGACCTACATCCAAAATTACTCTATCCAGCAAAGCTATCATTTAGAATGAAAAGGCAGATAAAGTGCTTCCCAGATAAGGTCAAGGTAAAGGAGTTCATCATCACCAAGCCTTTATCATATGAAACGTTAAAGGTACTTATCTAAGAAAAACAAGATCAAAACTATGAACAGTAAAATGACAACACACTCACAACTCTCAACAACCAAACCTAAAAAAAAAAAACCTAAGCAAACAACTAGAACAGGAACAGAATTACAGAAATGGAGATCACAAGGAGGGTTATCAGTGGGGAAGGAGAGGAGGGAAGTGAGGCAAAAGGTACAGGAAATAAGTGGAATAAATGGTAGGTAGAAAATACACAGGGGGAGGTTAAGAATAGTATGGAAATGTAAAAGCCAAAGAACTTATATCAACAACCCATGGACAGGAACGAAGTGGGGTAGGGAATGTGGGTGGGAGGGGATGTGCAGGGCAGAGGGGAATAAAGAGGGGGAAATGGGACAACTGTAATAGCATAATCAATAAAATATATTTAGAAAAATAAAATAAAGAAAAATGCATTGCTGTAATATGGAATTTTTATACACTCATTCAGCCCAAATGGAAACATTATATGTTTTTACTATTCAGATTCCTTTTTTAAAATATCTTTTTATTGCTGTCACCAGAGTATTCATGTTAAAGAACAACTCCAGAAATGCAATGGATATTAGATTATTTGAATAAAGACAGCATGTTCTAGTCTTCCCCACCTGCCCCAATGCTTAGAAATTACAGAAAATGAGCAAATGAATTTATAATAACTCTATAAAGCAAGAAAGTGTGACCTAATTGGATCAGAAATTAAGGATTACACACACAAAAAAAAAATAGAGAGGAGGGAGGAATTTGATGGAAGGAGGAAACTATAGCCCAAAATGCATGTTGAAAAAGACACTAGAAAAAGTGCCCCAGTGCTGCTCCAGATCAGTGATGCTGGATGCAGAACAGGATGGGACTCTGAGGTGCTGCTGTAGGTCCTGCCAAGTAGATAGGCCCTCCCTACACCCACTTTCCAGCAGAGGTCTGTCCCCAGGAACAAGCAGTGAATGTGGGCATTTGGAAAGGAGAAGCAGGGCAATGCCAGGAGATTGGAAACCTCAAGGGATGAGGAGCCACCGTGGTTGACCACAGCCAAGGGCTCATCTTACCCTCCCCATTGGTGGCCATTTATGTACCCAAACTAAGAGAGAATAGTAGAAAAAATGTAAACAAATGATCTAGAATTATCGAATCTGAGCAAAATCAACTCCATAATAAACATCAAACTAAAGAACTGAGAGCTGAGGAAATGGAAGTAACAAACTAAACAAATGGAGACTTTATGAGGAGTATAATTAATATCCTCAGAGGAATCAGAGAGCATACTGTCTTTGTGAAATTAAAACAGATTTTGTAATGAAATAAAAAATTTGTGAGAAAACAAACTTGAAGAATTTTCTCCCCCTAAATATCAGTATAGGCATAAGTGAAGAACAAATTAATGAGTT
>PVKM010030662.1:0-17190 GCA_004027735.1 Carollia perspicillata
TCTTCCTACTCTGCTCTTGCCTGCCTAGCTGCCTACTACACTGCCACCCTCCAATTTTACAATACTGGGTTCAGCTTTCCTAGTCTATTCCCTCTTTCATTTTTCACACCATGTTTCCCCTCCTTTGGGTATTTCTCATTGTTCTCAGGAAAACATTGTGCTCAAACAGAACATGATTCCCTAGGTGTTCTCTGATCAGTATAGAGTATGGAGAGCTGTTATTCACCATGAACAGGATACTACCTTTCCATCAAACACAGAGACTCATCAGTTTTCACTTATTGCTTTGTTAAGGGGTGATGAATTTGCTCAATCTTTTCCTTGGTTTCTCAGCAGAAGGCAGGCAGAGGAGCAGTGGGCTTGATTTCAAGAATCTCTTTTCTGCTAGAACACTGAAGAGCTTGTCAATATCTTTTCTTGGTGCGTTTTGTCAAACCGATATTCCAATAGACAGCCATTAGCACCTCACCCTACACTTCAGAATCACATTTGGGGGAATTTACTTTGACTGATTACAGCTTGCAGGGATCATTTGGTTCTATGGATCCAATCTTATGTTTCAAAAGCCATTTCCTATCAGGGATGGTGTGTACACGCCTTGCTTACACTGATTTGTAAGGAGCAGGATAGAAATGCATCCTTTAATTTTCTTTGAGTCTTGTCTAAAGGAAAGAACAATCTCTCTCCCCACCTCTCCCTCACCCGCTAAGAGCCAGCCACTAAAGATAAAAGATATCACACCTCCTAAGAAATCTGATAAAAGCAAATTGTCACCCTATTGACATACTGAGATGGCAAACTCCACAGTGCATTTCTCAGTCTCCAGGAATATGGATGTTTTTCTTTCCAGAAATGTATCTGATTGGGGAAGTTTATTGTTCTATAGATTGTAATGTGGTGATCAGTCAGATAAAACCATCAAAGACACAGTAACTCTGATTGTTGTATAAGCTATGGACGTATTTTCATCAGGGCACCAAAGAAAGATAAAATACCCAAGCCGAGGAGATTCAAGGATGTGATTCTCTTCTGTGGGAAAAGCATTACTATAGGGGAAAGCATAGTTTAATAGGCCAGGGGGAAAATCTAATAGGTGATAAGAACAATAGATGTTATGGAAAAATATGTGGTAAGAAAGAAACAGTGCATTGTTTGGGACACCTGTAGTTAATTATTGCAGCTAAAGACATTAAAATCAGTTTCTTTGCTCATATATCTTCATAGACTGTTTGGCAATATTAAATGACAAAAGCTTAATAGTCAAAAGTACTGAGTTAGCAAATGTTTTCTAATTTTAATAACTTCTTGTTGTAATTACTAAGTCTTAGAGTGAAATGATTTAATTAGAAAGTAATCAAGAAGTGTCTACTGTTAATTGAAGGAATTATAAAAGATCTACATTTTTAATATATTTCAAGGGTAATAAAATTAGAATTCACCATAATTATTTTTAAACCACCCTGATGAGGAACGTTTGATGTGGGAACAATGTATTTGATGATACTTCCAGGAGTGGCATCCATCATTGAGAATATGGTGGGATCACAAGATCCTGTCCATTTTGTCTGGAAAATAATAATAATAACAACAGCTAATATTCATTGAAAACTTACCAACTGCCAGAAAAAAAAAAGTGGTTCAGAGGAGAAACCATACCTGTTTTATCTACCAGTGTACCTTCTGTGCACAGAATAGACTCCCGAGAAAGAATCTGAAATCATGTAGAATGAACACAATGCAGAGTCAGAAATCAAGTGTGACAAGGTTCCCAAGCTCAGTTTTAATGGAGTTGGTCAGCTTACCCACTCTTACCATTAGAAACCCCCGGTTGGCAATGCTCTTTTGGGATTAGTAGACTGATTTATATTTTCCCTCCTTTCCAGAGTATAATACACATTTCTACACACAAGTTCAGCTGAAGTAACAAAGACCTTGCCACAGATCCTAGAGAACAAATTTTTACTGTTTATCTGCTACTCTTGTTTCTCCTCATAATTTATAAGCATTCAAGCACAGGATATTACTGGGTATTTGCAGAATGCAAGTAAATGGTAAAGAAGGGAATGAAGAGAAATAAAGAAAAGTGAGTGTCAGTTCCATTAAAGTAGTAGCGTTGTTACTGAATATTTCAAAAATAAAATTATTCAGCTTCATACCATCACCATGGAGTTGAGAAGGTGAGCTATTCCTTTAAATAACTAGCTGTACAAAAGCAGTCATTTTCATGAGCTCTGGAAGATTTACATCTTTACTAAACATGCCCATCTCTTGCTGTCCCTCCCCAGCCCATCACTATGTTATGCATGCCTCGCCATCCACAGTCTTTAGCCACAGTGAATTATCAGGGACTTAATAGTTATGTGGGATTTAACAACTCTTCTCTGCATCTTGGACCATCAACTCCTCCTGGACTCTCATTAATCCCGGGAGCAATGACTTAGACCATGATCATTATGGCTTTAACAAATACTTCCAGGATACAATGAAAGTGACTTTCCATTTATCTTCCATGGAAATTCATTCTGCAGGAGTGACACTGTCTGCTTAAGAGACACTAGCTATTGTCGCAGAGATTCTCTTAAAAAAAATGGTATTATTGTTCTCTGCACTTATTTTACAGCATGTGGCAAATGTAGGTTTACAGTCATGAGTATGCAAAACAAGGTTTAATCTTGTATTATTATTTATTAATTACTGTATGATTTCCACACAAACAACTGTAGGCCTACTTCTGCCCCATCTGGTACTCAAAGTCAAAGAATAATGAAGTGTTTTGTTTTCTGGCTCCTTGGATGATATTTCTCAGATTCCTTCCCACATATGAATTTCAGCATACCGGATGTCAGAAAACCCACAGAATTTCTCTCAGTTATCTCCTAGTTGCACATTTTTTCAGTTAAGGCCCCTTTTCATTCTCTCTACACAAAATATATTTCTGACTTTTCTGCTCAAACTATAAGAACATATGCTTTCTTGTCTCTGAGAGATTTTTCTAATCTTTCAAGTCCCCACTGCCTGGTCCAATTAGGTAAACTCTTTGTCAAACATCTTCAAGTTTACCCAGCAAAGCTGTTGTACAAATAACATAATTTTGAAACTTTTCTCACGGAAATTGCTGAAATTTTCCCCTTTTGTCTAAATCCAAAGTAGAATGCCTGGGGTTTTAAAAGCACACATGATCAGCTGTCACTGAGTGGCGCAATATAATCTTCCTGCTTCCAGAGAAGTGTGGCATGTGAGACTCATCTCAAACATGCTGTGGCCATAATGGAGAACATTGCTCCACATTTGAAGATTCCAAGAAAAAAAAAACATTGTTTTAACACATTTGGAATATGCCAACGACTGTGAAGAGCGTGGGCTCAAGCAACATTTCAATAATATGAATGAATTTAAAATGACTACATGCAGGTGTATGATTTTATATATTTTAACTGAAAAAAAAAATGGAGAGAGGAAGAACAGAGGCATGTTTATGAAATAGCAGACACCAAAGCTAGGCGCCCCCAATTTTAAAAACTCAAATGGACTGCAGTGAGTCATTTGCAAAGCTTTGGGCCTTCTTATTCTTGCTCTATCCGTCTGGAATGGATTAGTCAGCTATTTGATAGCCACTTCCCGTCCTGCGGCTGAGACAGTAACACTGGCCAAATGAAGGAGGGGTTGTTTGGAATGTGAACATGGTGACCGATGCCACCGGCATCAGAATGACCACATTCGCTATGGCATAATCTAATTTACCAAATATGAATATCTTCTTAGAAGCTGCCAGGTTGGCCAGAGTGCAAACAAATAAACTGTAAGAATAAAATTAGAATTACAAAGCATGGTGTGTTTTTTCCATTCTCTGCTCCTTCTGCTCCTCACCACCACTGCCCGCGCTTTAACCCAAATCAATGCACACGATCATTGCCTATTGCAAAATTCACTTGTCTGAAGGAGCCTGCGTGGATGATCGTTGACCTGCAACATCGCAGACGTGAGGCTCCTGCTCCTGTGAGGCAACACGCTCCCCCGTGGGGCCGCTCCCCTCGGGAACTGTTGAATGAGCGGGTGCCTTTCTGCTCCTCCACCTACTTTAGGCCCAGGGCAGTATGTAGTTTAAGTATTCCCCGTTGAATAAGAACTTTTTTTTTATTAAAAGTGAAAAAATGGTTTTTCTCTATTGAGATGAACATATCATTTTCTTCCTCTAATCTGTCAATAACTTAATAAATGTATTTTCAGATTTAAAGATAATCCTGCATTGCTGAGTAAAATGCTACTTGGTAATGACACAATCTTCTCAAATGCATGTAAAATTCAAAGTTTTAATGCTTTGTTTAGGGGATTCGTGTCTGTATTTATAAAGGAGGTAGTCCATAATTTATTTTTTTTAACTGTCCTTGTCTAATTTTGGTGCCAAAGTGACCCTAGTTTAATATTTTTTAAAAAGGGAATTTTTACTGTTTCTCTCTCTTTGAAATTATTTATATAATGAGTATTTCTTTCTTGGTACCTGAATGTTATTTAAGCGCTTTTCTGTATTTTACAGTTTCTCTGTCTTTATTTTTATTGTCAAACTTTTTAAGTATTATTTTTCATGATTGAAAAATTATATTTGCATTTTGACTTTATGCTTTATTGTTCAAGGAACAACAAAGTATACATAAATAAAAATTTAGGTTATGGAAATATTGGTCTACTGTTTTATTTATCTCATATACCTATTGGTACCTTATTAACTTTCTCATTAATTACTAATACTATTTATTTTTGCCTATTCTAGCCTTGGTTTTTTACCTTTTCAAGGGATAATTTTACCTTAATAGTTTTTCCAAAGAAACACCTTTTCTTATTTTGTTGGTCCTCTGCATTGATTCTTTTTTTTTCTTTTAAGTTAGAAACATCATATTAGTGCCACTAATTGGTTAATTCCTGATATTATCATTTTTGTTTGCTTTTACTTTTCTTGGTTCATTCTTTTCCTTATCAGGGTTTTGAGTTGAAATGTAATTCACTTATTTTCAGTCATTATGTTTTTAAATGAGTATTTTTGTAGCTAAAAATCGCTTTCTAACCATTTTATAGTTGCCATCATAATTTCCTTTTAACCTGCAAATTATTTAGCAATCATTAAAACAATCTAAGCTTGTTTTTATTGTCTCATTCCTCTTAATTTTTAATTTAATGATATTGTGAGCAAGGATTATGACCTTTATGATACTGTTGGAAATTGGTTGAACCTGGTTTTGACTTCCATTCATATATGGTAAATTAAGTGTTTTATATGTATCTGAAAATGTCATATAATCATTTATTTTTTTGAGCAGAGTTAGTCAAATGTCTATTAGACAAATATTTTTTATTTTGTCATTCAAATTTTCCATACTGGTAAAGATTTTAGTCATTTGAATGTATCAATGCTTGACAGATGTGTTTTAAAATTTCCACTATAATTATATATTAGTCATTTGCTCGGAAAATTTTGTCAGTTTTAGCATGACATATTTCTTCATCAAACAACCCTCTCCTTATTTTATAAATTCAAAAATATCTTTAGTTTTTAAAATAAAGGTTAAACTTATTTATAATCCACAGCTAATTAAACTTACTGCTATTTAAAAGCCATTTCTGTGCTCATCATTGTGAGACATACCTTTAAGTACACGTTTTTCTTGCTGAAGTGGATACCTTAATAATTTTTATGAGTGTCTAAGGGTAATAAACTCAGTATTTATATAACTGAAATTGTCTTTTCAGGGAAACTCCTGACAGAGCTGTCCACATCACTTTTGTTCACTTTTTCTCCTCCTTAGTCAGGCCTTTGTTACTTTCATTTCACAGAATCTGTCTTATTAAGCAGTGACCTCCAATGTCAAATCCAATAGTTGTTCTCACTGTTCATTTTCTTTAATCTATACCAGCATTTGACACTTTACCGCATTTTCCTCTTTGAAATGTATTCCGCATTTCCTCTTCATGGTACTGCTCTTTCCAGGTTCTCCAGCTCCCTCGCCAGCCTCTGTCACGCAGGCTCTCATACTTGTTCCCTCCACCTTTCTTACTTATAGACCGCACGGTCCCCAGGGGTCAGTTTTGAAATGTTTCTCTTTATCTCTGTTCATACTTGCCACATGGCTTTAATTAATATCTAGATGCTGACATGTATCCCCTGTTCCGACTTTTTCCTCTGGATTTCAGATTCTTATATCCAACTGCCTGTATGATGTCTTCATTTGAATGTCTGATTAGATACTTAATGTACATAAGTAGCCTCTTGGTTTTTGTCCACAAACCTTCACCTGCTGAATTTTCTCCATCGCGTAAATGGCAGTCCCATTCTACCCACTTCCCTAGCCAAATACCCGAGAGCCCTTCTTCCTCCCGGGCCTCTCCCCATATCCCTCCTCCTTTTCTCTCATCCCCCCTCCTTTCTCCTTCTTTAAAGGTTATTCTCGAGTCCCCCATCTGGAATTCATTGCTCCAGACATTTTTATGGGTAACTTCTTGATTCCTTTGGGAATCTGATCAAGTGTCATAGCCTCAGAGAAGCCTTCCTTTATGTCTCTTCATAAATGATGCCTACCCGTTACCACTCTGTATCCCTCATCCTGACTTTTTTTTGGTAGCACTTACCACTTCACAGTGTATTATCTGTTTGTTTTCTGTCCGCCAGTCTTTGTCAGAAAGGGGGCTTGAGGAAAGGGCCTTCTCTCTTCTGTTTTCTGATATATTCTAAAGTCTAGAACAGAGGTGGAAATGGAGTAAATATAAAGGAAATTATTTGCTGAATGAATAAATTATACCTTTGTTTTATAATCCTTCAGAATTCTGTAATTCTAGACTTATAGTTATTTTTCCCTCAGTACATCTAATATATCATTCAATTATCTTCTGGCACCTATGGTTGCTAAAGGGAATTTACTCACTGTCATACTAATTGTCATTTCTTTTTATTAAGAGTAATTTACTTTTCAAGGCTTTTAAATTGTTATTTAATTCTTGATATTGCATAGTATAACTCAGGATGGATGTTAGAGTTAAATGTATATAACATATGTTATATAAAATATGTATATAATCTATAGTACATAATAGTATATAATCTATAGTATATTTAATATTAAATATATGTATACACATAAACATACTGCTTTATAGTCTATCTTTCTTTTAAAAATTTCTTTTAAATCTGAGAATAATGGTTTTCTTAAATGTTGGATAATTCTCAGGTATTTCCTTCTGAAATATTGTTTCTCTATCCTTTCCCAGAAATCCTTCACCCTGTTTTCCAGGCCCTCAATATGGACTTTTTCCATATTAAAAAAAATTCTTATTTCTCTAAATTACCTTTAAGTTCACTATTTCTAGTTCTCTGATGTTCAGAGTAGAGTGTTGAACTTCCTTTAATTTTCAAGTATTAAATTTTTATTTTCAAGATTTGTGATATTTTTCTTTCATTTTTTATCTATTTGCTCTTTACTCTTGAGTTTGTTTCATAATTCAAAAAAATTAGTGGTTATTACGCTTTTCTGTATACTTTAGTCATCATAAACATTTAACTTAAAGCGTTTGTAAGATCGCTCTATAAAACAAACTTCACCTGGCTGGAATCAATGTTATAAGTTCTTTTTTTTAAAGATTTTATTTATTTTTAGAGAGAGCAGAAGAAAAGGAGAAAGAGAGGGAGAGAAACATCAGTGTGTGTTTGCCTCTCATGTGCCCCACTGAGGACCTGGCCTGCAACCCAGGCGTGTGCCCTGACTGGGAATTGAACTAGTGACTGTTTGCTTCACAGGCTGGCACTCAATCCACTGAACCCCACCAGCTAGGCCCCATGCTATAAGTTCTTAAACTTACAAATGATATGTTTCATTAAGAATTTGGAGGAGTGTGGGTTACTGGTGAGAATCTGTGAGCTAGAGTAGAGCATCAGATGTTTCTCAAAGGCTGCAGGTGACCGGCCCAAGTTAAGGGACTACTTCCACTTTAAATGTTGGCTTCTATGTTGACAGTAAATGGGGAAATCTTTTGGTGAGAGTCGTGGTTTGAATATTTAAATTTATTTTTGTTATCTTATTTTGTATTTTCACTTCATTATGCTTTATTTTTATCTCTATGATATCCATTGGACTAAATATGATTTCTTTATGCCCCCTTTTTTCTCAACTGAAGTAAGAAGTTATTTGTGAAGTAGGAAGGTATACATTATATTTCTATTCTTAAAAGCTATGTCAAAAATGTACATTTACCTAAAACTAATTAAAAGTTAATCAATGCCTTATCTTAAGCCAAAAATGTACAAAGAACTTGGAATTCTTATAACTTACGTTTCCTCCATAATTCCATTCTTACATTTCCTGCCTTGTTTCTACAATCCCCATCTATGTTTTAGAGCATCTTCCATCAATGTTCATTTTAGTGCAAAAACATACTATATTAATTGTTTAATATCTTTCCTGCATGCCACTTCTTCCTTCTCTCAAGCTGTGGGAGCTGTATTATCCTCAAAACATTCACTCTCACTCCCATCATAGAATGATACTTCCTCCCTCCTGGGAGTGAAGGTTGGTTTGGCCAATGAACTGTGAACAGAAGTGAAGTGTGCTGCTGCTGAACTGAAGCTCTGAGAGACTTTGCTCTGAGGGCAGCTGGACCTCAAAAGGGACAGGGTGTGACACAGAGCTCTTGCTGCCCACAGCCATGTGGGAGCTGTGTCCCACCCTTTACTGGTGCAGCCTAACCCAGCCTCTCCCCAACCTCTCCCCAGCCTCTCCACATTGATATGCACAAGTCTGTCTTTAAGAGCCTTCCCACTGAGAGTTTGCTTAAATAAAATAATGTAGTTTTTTTGTTAGAAAATTATTATTATGGTTACTATGATCATTATCTAGATCCAGAAAAACAGACAGTAAAACACCTCCAACTGCTTGAGAATCTGGGCAGCTGAGTGTCTGGAGCAGGGGATAAGAAGAGGATCCTCCCCTTTGCCTCTGTACAGTGCCCTCACTCGTTGACCAAGGGAGTGGGAAGGATTGTGTAGTCAAAAGGAGAAAGCAAAGAAGAAGGGGAGGAGTTGGGAACAGAGGCAAACAGAACATAAAATGCCATTATTGTCTGTTTGAATACAGGGAAATATGACTGTGGGAGGAAGGAGCCCCTCAGTGGGCTGGAGGGAGGATGGTCAGGGAGATAGTACTGGGATGACCTGGTCCCCCAGCACCACAGGACTGCATGGGGTGGAGGAAGGGGCTGGCTTGCATGCTAGGATAAGATGCTGCGGGGGTCCTTCAGGGGCCTCTGGGACACACTGGCTACAGTGCATCTGTGTCAGCCACCCTGGAAGTGCCCAGAGTAACTCTGATAGTATGGCGCCACTGGCCCTGATTCTGATAGTAGTGGTTCCAGTGCTAGGCAGTCTGCTGACACTGGTTGCAGCTGGGTTAAGGGTGGGTCTCTGCAGGGGAGGGGGCAGCACGATTTAGGGGACAGGTTGCAGCCTCCAGAGTTCCATAGTTGCAGATGCTCTTTTTCTTTCTCTTTATTTTGAAAGAAACTTCAAAAAAAAATCATTAACAGTAGAAATAGCTTTTTTCTTTGAACCATATGTGAATTGCTGACAATGTTCCAACACCCCTTCAGAAAAGGACATTCTTCTACATAACTCAGTACCACCTGAGAAATGACATTAGTGCATCATTTCATCATCTAACCTTCATGCCCCCTCACTTTTCAGTAATGATCCTTACAGCAAAAGCATTCAGTTCAGAATCACGTTGCACTTAGTTGTCCTGTCTAGTCTCTTTCAAACTGAGAGATTTCTTCATGTATTTCCTTCACTTTCATTGTCTTGACACTTTTAAAGTCTACTGGCCAGTTATTTTGAAGAATGTGCCTTGGTTTGGGTTTGTCTGATATTTCCTTATTACTGCCTCTAGATTTTATATCTTTGGCAGAAATGTCACTGAAGCAATGTGGTATTCTGCTCATTGAATCTTAACAGGAGGCATAATTTTGATTTGTCACATTACTGGTGATGTTTACTTTAATCACTTGACTAAACCTGGCATATGCTAGCCTTCTCTGTTATAAAGGGTCTCTTTATAATTATTAAGTATTTTATGTGGCATTACTTTGAGACTGTAAAAATATCACATTACTAAATACACTTTCAGTTAATTCATTCATATTGTAATATCCATGGCTTCCTAATTTTGTTCGATGGATTATAATCAGACATTATTATTACTTATTTTGATGCTGAAATTATCTCAGATACGGTCAGTAAAAGATGCTTAGTAGTTGCATTCTATATTCTTTTGAAATATCCCTGTCATTTTTTGAGCACATTCTTAATTTCAAACACAACAAGGTGTTTCAGTTTTATCTTAAACTACCCCAGCTCTGGAATCAGTAGTTCCTCCAAGGAACATTGGTTCATTTTAAGTGGTCCATGACCTTTAGAAAACCAGATCTGAGTTTCAGATATGCCCATTGCTATTGATATGTTATTTCTCCTAGGCTCTCAAGTGAAACTACTTTAGGAATATGTGTACATATGGAGGGGGAGAAGGTGGGTACACACATACATTTAGATCTCTCTCTATTTCTTTCTATTTATCAAATATCATTTATCTATCTTAAAAACTCTGAGTTTGTATTGATATATCCAATTCCAGTCCAATGCCACAGGATTCATTCTTGTTTATGCTTTTTCCTTATTTATAATCACCTTCCCTGAGAATGAGAAACCTTGTCCTATATTTTCCTCAATATATTTATTTTTTGCTTAATTCCTTTGCATATATTTAGTTTTTTATCATTAATAGCTATTCTTGCTGAGTTTACTGTCATTCTAATTGGTATCCTCTGTAGGTATTATTTTTAAATAATTTTTATTTTTTAGAAAAATTTTAGATTTACAGAAAAATTGAGACTATTGCACAGAGAGTTCCCATATACCACACACTCACATTCCTTATTTGTTAACATCTTTTATTATTTGGTACAATTTTTATAATTAGTGAACCAATATCTACACTATCACTCACTAGAGTCCATTGTCTATTCAGATTTCTGTAGTTTTTATCTGTCTGTTTTCTGTTCCAATATTCCATCCAGAACAACACATTATGTGTAATCACCATGTTTTGTTAGGTCCCTTTTCACTGTGGCCGTATCTCGGGCATCCTTGTTTTTGATGACCTTTATAATTTTGAGGAATATTTGATCAGCTATTTTGTAGGATGCTCCATTGCTGGAAAATTTCTGTTGTTTCTTCTTATGATATAACTGGAGATATAGGTTTGTTTGTTTTTTTTTTTTTTTTTTTGAGGGGAAACCCTAGAAGTAAAGTGCCATATCGTCACATCATATCAATGTTATATACTCTCAATATGATTTATGACTCTTGATGTTGACCTCAATCACCTGGCTAAGGGAGTGTTTGTCACATATCTCCACTGTAAAGTTACCTTTTTATTTTCTTTCTTTTAATACTTACTCTCCTGAAGGAAGCCAGTCTGTGCAGCCCATATCTCAAGAGAGGGAGCTATAAGCTCTATTTCCTTGAAGGTAGAATATCTACATAAATTACTCAGAACTCTTTCACACTGGAAATGTCTCTTTCATACACTTACTTATTTATTCATTTATTTATATCAGTGTAAACTTATGTATACTTATTTTAAACTTTGTTTTATAATTTGACACAGTTTATTTTGTTGCTTAAATTGGTCCATCTTTGACCATTAGAAGGTCTTTTGGCAGGCTCCTGGGCTCCTTTGGCATACCACCATCATTGTGGGTTTTTTCACCATTATTTTCTACTACTACAAACTGTTCAATGCTGACCATTAAAAAAAAAAAGCTTTATCCTCATCTGAGGACATTTTTTGTTGCCTTTTTGCTTTTGAAAGAAGGGAAGAGAAAGAGGAAGGGATGGAAACAGACATGACAGAAAAGCACCATTGATTGCCTCCCATACACACCCAGACCGGGGATTGAACCTGCAACGTAGGTATGTGCCCTGGCCACGAATCAAACCCACAACCTTTTGGGTATGGCACAGCGCTCAAACCAACCAAGCCACACTGGCCAGGGCTCAATGCTCCTCTTTATACTTCCTGCTCCAATCCTAGAATCAGCCATTTTCCCAAGGAGTGTTGTTGCTTTTATTAAAGGATAGTAATCAGAGACCAAGACTGCATAGTAGATTTCTTGTCACTACTAGAGTATTGTTTCTTTTAGGCTCTCTTACAGATGACAGCAATGAATTATATGTGTGTATACTAACCTGTATACATACATATACCAACAAATATTTCCATATGTAACCATCTCTATCTAAATTAAGCTAAATATGAGTTCATACTGATTCCTCTGTTGCCATATGGATCATGTTAGCCTCCCTTGCTTATCTGTAAGTTCTCAGTCCAATTGTGAGACTTTTAATTCTTATAATTTTTAAGATCTTTTTCTCTAATACTTTTTTATTGAAACTAGTTGAGGATTTTATTTACTTTATTTAAAACTCATTGTGCTCTTTCAAATGAAAAGACTTCTTAAATTATATGACGTATCTATCTCATACATTATATCTTTGAGTACTATAGCTCCCCATTCTCTATTTTCTCCTCCTAGAACCCCCACTAGATACAGATGGAACTTTTTATTTTGTCATTTACCTCTCTTACCTTTTTTATCGTAAGTCCCATCACCTTATATCTTACACTGCCTTCAGATGAATTCTCTCTATTTATATCAAGTTCAATGGATCAACTCTTTTTTTTCCTTCACGTGCATACCATCTAAACGGCACCCAGAAAAAGATATGAAACATTTCTACTATCACAGAAGGCTCCTTTATGTCCCTTCAGAGTCAATATTCTCCCCAAGAGTCCTTAGTAGTCATAAGTTACTCTTCGTGAATTCCTATAAATGGAATATTGGCTTAATATCACTTCTGTCTGGCTTATTTAATTTTATTTAATTTGAGATAATTTTAGACTTATAGAAATGTTGCAAAAATGGTAAAAAACTTCCCATATACCTTTTACTCAGCTTCACTTTATGTCAATCACTTATATAACAATATGTTTGAGGTGACATAAGTACATATTTCAAATAGGTATTTACCTATACATTGAGTTGCTGGGTTATTATAAGTTATACTGTTCTGTTTTTGTAGATTCTGCCAAAATGTTTTCTAAAGAGGGCAAAACAATTTGCAATCCAACTTTTCAATATATAAGAATTCTAATTGCTTCACATCCTTGCCAGCCCCTGATACTGACAACTTTTATAATTTTAGACATTCTTCTGGGTGTGCAGTAGTATGTTATAGTGTTTTTAAATATTTACTTTGGTTATAAGTAATGGTTTTGAACATTTCTTCAAATATTCATTAGTCATTTCTATATCCTTTTTGGTGAAGTACTTGGTTAACTCTTTTGCCTACTATTTTTTATGTTATCTCTTTTACTGATTTTTAGGGGTTCTTATATTTTCTGGATAGGAGTGTTTGTCAGTATATTCATTGAGTATACCTTCTACTCTGAGTTATCTTTTGACTAATATAAAAATTAAGACAATGTTTTTAGAAGAAAACATAGGAAAATATACTCAATAGCTTAGAACAGACAAATACTTGTTAAACACAACACTGAAAACACTAAGATTAAGGAAAAAATTGATAAATTGTACTTATAAAGTCATTTTGACATACATATTTTAAGAGCAATTTTTCTTTTGTTATTATGTGTATTGATTCTGTCTCATGGAGATTTGTTTCTTCAAATGATATTATTATTATTATTATTATTATTATTATTAGTAGTAGTAGTAGTAGTAGTAGTAGTAGTAGTAGTAACCTATAGTCAGTAGAATTTATTTTCTATTGGAGCCCAGCAGTTTCTGTATTTTGCAAAAAAAAAATCTTTTAATAATAGAATATTATTTTATTACTTCTGGGGCTTCTCCAGTTATGGGCTAATTTCATATTTATTCCCAGTTTGGAGTTTCTATTCCACATGTATGAATTTTGAGTGCATATCTACATTTGGAGCAGGCTTAAGTATCCAACGTATTTTGAGTGATCACACCCATAGTATCAGGAAAATGATGATTCCTTACTGTTTCCCCAGGCTGATGGGTGGACTTTTCTAGTCTCCACTGATTGGAGAGGAAGATGCTCGACAACTCTCAAGTTTTATAGACAACTCAGTTCTCACACAGCAGAGCCCTGTGACAACACTGTTTTGCATAGGTGGGAGGCAAGCAATTCTGAATCAGTCAAATTTTCCAAATTTGACTAAAAATCCCTGCTACGTGTTCAACTCTCTGTTTCCAAAACACAGAGATCTTAGGAATTTATCTAGTAACATCTCTGAAAAATATATTTTATTAAATGTTGATAAAGAATTTGAGGTCAAGGTCTTAGTCATCTCTATATCCCTATCCCTTAGCATAGTACCATAGTTTATTGATTATGTGAATAAATTAAGATTAAATCTTATCTCTAATAAAAACCGATATCTGAGGAAGATATAGTTGGAATCCACTCTTCTAAAAACTGCCTTTTGATTCTGTTTATTTTTGTGTAAGTTATGATCATTTGGCAAGAGTCTGTGAGAAAGAGAGTATGATAACCCTCTTGTCAATACCATGGATGTGTCAATAATGAAAAAAATTATGTGCAGTATGTCCTGGGAACAACAAAGCAGACAATACCTATTATCCATGTGTCATTTCCTGGTTGAGGACATAAAAACAGATCAAGGCAAAACCCAGTGTGTCTTTAAATTAGTGGCACAGATCGATGCCCATATTTCTCTGTGTCATGTTTCATTATGTTGAACTATTTATGTCATTGTAACCCAAGGCATTGTAATGCAACCTGACACCCAGGTTATGTTGCATTAAAAAAATAAGAAGCTATTGCATTTTGTTAATGGGGCGGAAAAGATTCCAGGTCTCTTTTTTCTTCATAGGGTTATCACATGTTGTATGTATGGGGGGTTCTGCATTAAAAGGTCAAAAGGTCACAGGCCTTCAATTTAAGTCCATCAACAATATTCCTTTAGCTTAGCCTCTTACACCTATTTTACATCAGTAATAGAGGTATCAAGATTAGTTTGGGGGTGATAAATTATTTTCTATGATAGTGTTCAGTAAAGACCACTTAGATTAAGACAAACCCAAAAGTCCAAACCATGATATCACTTATCTTTCAAGATTCTATTTTAATGCTATGCCTTTCTGTAAGCTTCCCTTCTTACGATTTTGTTTCCTTCCCTTTTATCTGAACATTCAGAACAAGTCATATCTACTAATAAGATATATGTTTATTTCCTAATAATAGTATTGATTTTTTAGTATATATTTTAGCCCCATTAAATATCCTATATTTCTTCAGGGTAGAAACCATTTTTATTACTGTAGTTTAGTGATTCTCTAAACTTCACTGTACATAAAAATAATTTAGAGACTGTTCAGAAATTTAGATCCTTATCATAGTGCAAGAGATATTGATACAGTGGTTCTGAAGCGAGAATCAGTAATCTACATTTGTAATAAAAAGCTGCAGGATAAGGAATACAAAGAATACCAACCTTAGGCACATCATAGTCAAATTGCTGAACACCAGAGACAAAAAGATAAAGAGAGTGTATTAAAGGCTGCTAGGAAAAAACAAAACTTTATATGAAATAGAACAATCATATGAAAGATGGTTGATGACTTGTCAAAAACAATGAAGGCCAGAAGACAATGGAATGACCATCTCTGAAGTACTGACAAAAAAAGGAAACCTACTAAACCAGAGTCGATGTACAGTGAATATATCCTTTAAAAATTAGAGCAAAATAGACATTTACAGATAAATGAAAGCTGAGAGAATTCATTGCTGGCATACCTGCACTATATGAAATATTAAAGGAAATTTATCAAGCTGAAGGAAAATGAAATCAGGTGGAAATTTGTTTCTGTAAGAAGGAGTGAAAGCACTGGAAGTGGTAATTATATGAGTAAGTATGAAATACTGAATTTGAAATGTTCTGTTAATTTCTTTATGGCAAGTAAACTCTTTAAAGCAAAAATGACATCATTGTAAGGTTGAATTAATTTATATGTACAATAAAATATATGACAACAATACTACAAAAGTTGTAGTATTGTCTGTGAAACTGGAAGTATGAAGTGTGAAGTGTCAACTGGTAAATATTCATTCTAAGGATAATCTGATAAGTTAAGGATACATATGTTAATTCCCATAATAACAAAACAGTAATAATAAAAAGCAATGTAGATTAAAAAGCCAATAGAGGAAATAAAATAGAATACTAAATTTATTCAATTAACCTAAAAAGTAGCAAAAAAATAAAAACCGAAACAAAACAGAAAAAAATAGAAAATAAATAGTAAGATGACAAATCTAAACCTAACCATATAAATAATTACATTAAATGGAAACAGACTGAACACTAAAAAAAGCAGATTGTCAGAGTGAATATGAAAATTAAATATATAGTGTCTATAAGACATAATTTAAATGTAAAAACCTTGAATAAAAGGAGTATATGTATGTGTTTACATATCACAAATGAAATGTGAATACTTCCTGTCAGTAGTTAATTAATTTATTTTTTTTTAATTATATATCATTGATTACACTACTACAGTTGTCCTGATTCCCATCCTCCACCCACTACCCTCTCCTCCCTCAGGCAATCACCCCACCATTGTTCATGTCCATTGGTCATGTGTATACATTCTTTGGCTACTCCATTTCCTATACTGTACTTTACATCCCCATGGCTATTCTGTAACTACCTATTTGTACTTCTTAACCTCTCACCTGTTCACCTATTCTCCCCCACCTCCCTCCCATCTGTCAAAATGTTCCCCATATGTATGATTCTGTCTCTGTTCTTCTTGTTTGCTTAGTTTGTTTTTTGGATTCAGTTGTTGATATATATGTATTTTTTGGTATTGTTCATAGTTTTGATCTCTTTTTAAAATAAGTCCCTTTAACATTTCACATAATAATGGTTTGTTGGTGATGATGAACTCCTTTAGTTTTTTTCTTGTCTGGGAAGCTTCGATTCTAAATGACAGCTTTGCTGGGTAGAACAATCTTGGTTGTAGCTCCTTGTTTTTCATGACTTTGAATATTTCTTGCCAATCCCTTCTAGCCTGCAAAGTTTCTTT
>PVKM010030663.1:0-17181 GCA_004027735.1 Carollia perspicillata
GGAAGATGGGAAAACCTGAAAAGGGAGTGAGCACTGTCACTGATGAGGCTAGATGCTTTCTCAGCCTGGGGGCCCCATTCTTCAGTTGTCCTAAAGGCCTCCTGTCTGTCCTCCAAAGGGCCCCCTCAAGCTCAGCATCCTACATGCCGTCAGCTGCTGTCTGTCTGACTTTGGACAAGTCACTTCCCTTTTTTAGGCCTCACCTATCCAATAGGGATTATATTTTTAAAAAAAACAAAAAGTTTCGTGAGGATTAAATGAACTGTATTGGTTAGGCACCCAGAGTAGTGCCTGGCATGTAGCTCTCTTGCCTCTTCTAGCTTTGAGACTTTGGTTTCTTGGCCGAACCTATCTTCCCACCCAACTGCCCTCCACCAATATCTCCCAATGCTAATGATGCCATACAGCTCTCCTGCTTAGACTATTTCAGTAGTTTCCCACTGCCCTCAACGTAACGCCTGAATGCCTTGCCATGGCTAACAAGACCCGGTGTGATCTGGCTATCCCCTCCTCTTTCCAGTCCTCACACCTGCCCTTCAGCCGCTCTGGGCTGCATTCCGTTTTCTGCTCCAGTCGAACTCTTACCTACCTCCCTCCCTCAGTTCATGTTCATCTCCCTGTGTAGCTGCTCCAACCCTTCTTCCCTAGTTACCTCCCCTTCAATCAGGTATTACTTCCCCCAGGATTCCCTAAGTTCTCTGCCTTACAATTAGGAGCTCTTTTCCTGTCTTCCCACTGAATCAGATGCGTATGTCCACACTGCACCAACAATGCTGTTATGCAACTATCCAATTATATGCCCATCCATCTCTTCTGGACTGTGACTTCTTGGAGGCAGGTCACTAATACCCTCCCAGCACAGGTTTAGTCTCCAGAAATTACTGAATGAAAGAATGACTGAAACAGGAAGAGATGCTCAGAAGCACAAATATGGAGTGGGTGTTCTTGTTCAGGAGCGAAATGTCCCCTCACATTCACCCTAACTAATCATCATCCCATCGGTCTGCCCCTGTGCCACAGGGAATATGTCTGGGAACCGCCGCACAGCCAACATCAAGAGTCTAGGCTATTCAGACCTGTTTTGCCTGAGCAAGGAAGACCTGCGGGAAGTGCTGAGCGAGTATCCAAAGGCCCAGACTGTCATGGAGGAAAAGGGCCGTGAGATCCTGCTCAAAATGAACAAGCTTGATGTAAATGCTGAGGCAGCCGAGATCGCCCTACAGGAGGCCACAGAGTCCCGGCTGAAAGGCCTTGACCAGCAACTTGATGATGTACAGACCAAGTTCGCTCGCCTCCTGGCTGAGCTGGAGTCCAGCGCACTCAAAATCGCTTATCGTATCGAACGGCTGGAGTGGCAGACTCGAGAGTGGCCAATGCCTGAGGAAATGGCTGAGGCGGATGATGAAGGCGAGCCTGGGGAGGAAACTTTTAAGGATGGGGAGGGCAGGGCTGGCCAGGAGGGACTCCCAGGCCCAGAGTGATACCAGCCCTATCCCTAGGACCCCCACCTCCAAGCAAATCCAGAGTTATAAGAAAGCCTACCTGTAGAAACTCTACCATCTTATCTGCTAGGTTACAGAGATGGGAGTGAGCTAGGTCTACAGATGCCCACCTGGAGATGTAGGAGCCTAGCACATGTTAATCCCCCACTCACCAACACACTCACACACCCATGCACACACACTACAGTTACACATACGTACACTGAGCGTATGCATTCCATACAATATGCTCTGGAGTTTCCATTCTCAGAGCATACATGCTTTGTCACAAACATAGATATGTTTAAACCCACATGATATGTACACATATATGTGCATTATATACATATGTACATATTCAGTCATGCACCTCAAAAATAAATGTATACTGACGCCTATACACCAACAAACACGCAGGTACACTCCACAGGTGTGCACACATTTGTGACTACACAAATGCACACCCAGAACGCTCTTGTTCCAAGATATCCTTTGAATGCACCCCAATATGGGGTCACAAGTATACCCTAAAAGTTGCCCTTCAATAAAGTATTTGCCTCCTCACTAAGCATTTACAGAGCTGACTGGAAAAGGCTACTGGCTTTAATAGAGGGGAGGATGACTTCTCTCTGAATTCTGAGTCACAGAGTGATGGGCATGGGCTGTGTAGTAGCTGGTGGTTGGATTCAAAGGGGCTGGGGTACCTGATGGACTGAGAATCAGCACTGAGCCAAGATGAAGCAGGCTGGTACCCCACCTTGCGGTAGTGTGTACATGCATCCACAGGTATAGTCACATACACACACTGACCACTGCATCTCATAGCAGAGTGTACATCCTCAACCTCGTGAGCTATGCGGGGTTTGATCTAGCTTAGTGGGCTGGAGCAGATATGTCTGCTCCTTGCTCCCTCCTCTGACCCCACCCTGGAGCCTGGGGTCAGGGATACCCTGAATTCAGGACTGTGGCCAAGGGGAAACTAGTTCCCAGGACCACTCACCTGGCCCTGATCTACCATGCCAGTTGCAGGAGCTGGCCTTGATTCTGGCAGACATCCACCCCTAATTCTCTATACAGTGTTCCAAAACATAGGGTGAAGGATAGAGACTAGATGAAGTGGAATGCTGTGGTTGGGAACAACTGGAGATGCGTGTTTGGAGGGTTTTGTCATACTTGGAAGGTCTGCAGGTTCGGGCAGAGAAGGTGTTATGGGGTCTGTGGGGAGCAGTCTGATGTCATCTCTGAATCATACTCATCCTAGTCACAACTTCAGCTTCTCCAAGGCCTGGCCAGTCTGTGTCTGAGCTGGGCCAGTTGGTATTCTGACATGTGCCTGGGACTTAATTTATCAATATGACTGAGTAATGACACAGCATGGTCAACGCCACTGAAAGAAAAATTTATTACTTACAATTCCCAAGAGGAGGGGCACACTGCACCATACAGGACCACACAGGGAAGAATCAGGGTTGGTCAGGAGACAGGAGAAGTGAGGGGAAATCATGGGCAAAAAATATCTTTATTACTACATTGGTGAAGTTTTTAGGTGGGAATATCTCCTAGTAGGCAGAAAGCAAAACACAAATCATGGGTGCTGTGGTTGGAGGGTTCATAATATGATTTTCAAGCACCTGTAAATGCTAAACTAGGGGGGAGATATAAACAACTTTGGTCATTAGTTTGGCCCATGATTTCAAAATGCCAAACTACCAACTACCGAATACCAAGAATGGTGATTACAGGTGGTACAAGAGGATGTAGAGTGGAGCATGCAGTGCTGGGAGGGCAGGATGTGTGTGCTGATGTGTGTGCTGATGTGTGGCCCCGGGGACAGCTCCCCTGAGCTGCTGGTGTCTTCAAAGCTGACCAACCCTTCGGATGTGGTGGATGCAGGTGACACAGGTGCGCTCAGACACAAAGGACTCGGAACAACACTTTCTCAAACAGCCATCGGAACTGAGGAGGTGAGTAAAGCCAACACGTCAGAAGAGATGATGAGGGGCATTGCACATTAAATTAGTTTAAAATATGTGGTTACTTTGATCCTTTTTGGGGGGCCCCCTCTTGGCTGCACCCTGTATCAATATCTTTCTCACAAAATGTGAGCTCCATGGGGCTGCCACTAGGTCTGTATTGTTCCTCCATGGATCCTCAGGGCCAAAATTGTACCTGGTACATGGTAGGTACCCAAATATACATTTGGCAGCCAAAGAGAGGAGAGTCGAAGTGTACAGAGGCTCAAAGTTGGAGAAAGATATGTGTCAATTTCTCAAAAGGTTTTCCTACCATCTCAGCCCTCGACTCACATTGAGCTAGAATGGGGTGGGTATGTTATGAAGGCCATTTTGGTGGTGGATTTAGGGCGCCGAGAATAAGCTTTCATTGACATGCTACAAGGTGCATGCCTGTCCCAAGTTCCTCGTAATTTGAGAGCCACCATACCAGAAGTCACCTTGAATACCAGCAATTCCATGCTGGGGTCTTCTAGCTGGGGAAAGATTTCCATCACTGTGTGGAAAACAAGGTTTTGACCATTTGGGATTAAGCTGGATAGAGTTAGGTCAGGATGGGTAAAAGGGAACCCGAAGTTTAAGTTCCTGGAATAACCAAAATAATAATAATCATTATTATTATTATTATACATTTTTAGTCCAAAGAATATGACTTACTATGTATCAAGCACTAGGCTAAGTACTTATATATGTGGCCAAAAACTGGAGTGATATATTTATTTAGATTCATTTTATCACTCCTCCCATTATAAGAAAGTACCTAAATCTTTTATATCCCTTGGACTTAAAGTTTTTTTTAATTGCAGCATTATAAGTAGACATTTTCTATGCCCTAGCTTCTGTTTGCAAAAAAGGAGTCTGAAGTTTTCACAAAAATTCACTTACTGAATTATACCTAATTATCTGTGAAGGCTTAGAGTCGAAGCAACAGAAGCTTCTAAAGCCAGAGACAAGAGACTCTCCAAGATTAAGAAAAGAAATGGAATTCTTGAGCATTATTTAGTTTTATTTTGCTGCTGTGATATATCAGCATAAATTTAGCAGTTTAAAACATCACCCATTTATTATCTCACAGTTCTGTGAGCCTGCACAGTGTGGCTCGACCCGGTCCTCTGTTCGGGGCTTCCCAAGGCTAAAATCAAGGAGTCATCTGGGCCAGGCTCTTTTCTGGAGGCTCTGGTAAAGAATCTTCTTCCAAGATCATTCAAGCTGTTGAAAGAATTCAATTCCTTTTGGTTACAGGACTGAGGTCTTTGATTTCCTTGACATATCTTCCCTTCATCCTCAAGACAACAAAGACAAGTAAATCTTTTTCATTCTCCAAATCTCTGTTCTCTTCTACTACAAGGCTGAGAAGGATTTCTGCTTTTTGGGGCTCATATAACTAGGTCCATCCACATAATCCAGGATCATATCTCAATTGTAAAGTAAGCTGGTTATTAATCTTAATTGTATCAGCAACATCTCTTGTTCCTTAATCACAGGAATAACACCAGAGGGCAAAAGTACCAGGAGCCAGAATTTTACTACCTATCACAGGGTTTCTAGAGAGGAAAGCAGCCTGGACCCCACTTCCACAGGGATCCCAGAATAAGGAACACTAAGAATTGAGTCTTTGGAAACTGAAGAAAGGTCACCATGCCCTAGTTGACACGGAGGCCTCAGAGCAGCACCGCCTAGGTGGAGTGCAGACTTGACTAAGATGCACAGCAGCATGACCCCCATGGTCTGTCCAAAGTAAAAACCCCCAGAGACTTTTGCAAGACACTAAGTTGTGGGAAAAGAGAATGGAAAGAAAGCCACGAAACACAAATGGAATTAAATCTTTCATAGGTTGGTAGTTAAAAGCTCAGAGAAGAATTGTTGATTTAGAGAATCAAGAAAAAGACCACATTTTATACACTTTTATGGATGAAATCACTCATAACTGCTGTACATATATTACTTCATTTGGTTCTTAGAAAAATATTAGAAAATTTAAATGATTATTATTATGCTCATTTTTCCAGATAAGAAAACTGAAGCCCATAGAGCAACTAAAAATATCATGTACAATTTATTGTGGGTCCATTTTATGCTAGGTCCTGGTCTAAGTGCATTGTCTCAATCCTTACAACTATATGAGAAAAATGCTATTATTACCCCATTTTGAAGTCAAAGCACAGCTCTGGGTGATTAAATACCTTGTCCAATATCACAGGGATTTTAAAATGCCATGGAATAAAACCTAGGTCTGTCTTAGTGTTTCTTTTAGGGAGATAAGGAAAGGGATTACCTGAGCTTGAGGCCAAGCCAGGCAAGCTGTCTTCCTTTTTGAGAATGACTGTTGCAGACAGTAACCAGTGGTAACCAGGCAGAAGGAGCCAGTCAAGCAGAGCAAAGCTTGTGAATCACCAGCAAGCCTGCCCAGGGTGCTGAAGTGTGATCTCAGGGCTTCAGCCAAAGACAAGGGACCACCCACCGCTCCAGACGAAAGCTGCCAAGTCCTGCTCTCCTGACTGCATTTGTCAATTGTGGGAGGAGGGCAGGTGTTTCGGAGTCAGTGCTAGATTCCTACAGGGGTGTCAAGAGCTGTCCAAGGAGGCTCCTACTGAGAGCCCAGCTGCTTTTGGCTTAGCTCTTCTCCCTCCCACAGGACCTAGAATCTCACCCACTTTTCTCTTTGGGTTGCAAACCTCATGACACCTCAGCCTAGCTAAGAATTGGACGCTGGCCTTCTGTGTTCCCAATTAGCTACTCCTCCACAGGAGCTTCTTGGAACCTCCCCACTTCATCCTTTTCTTTCTGGGAGTTTGGCTGCTAGCCTCCCTTCCTCCAAGACAAATAAAAATAAAGTATCAAGCTTGGAGGAAATCTGATTCACAGAGAGAGAGACTATTCAACCGAAGGCAAGATCTGGTACAAATGCTACGAGCCAGGAGCAGGAGGCAGAGTGGGTGGATTCTAGCTTCAGGCTGAAGCTAGGGTTAGGCTCCAGGCTTGGGTCAGAGATGAATAGTTAAGCTGGAGTCACAGTCATGGCCCAAGTCAGGGTAACCGTTAGGCTAGCCTAAAAGCACAACAGATGGGAAAGAGCTTAGAGCCAATGGGGTGCTGGGAGCTAATCAGAGTCAGCTTTTTTCTGAAATATAATTAACTAGCTGGGGGATTCTCAATCTCCTACAAAATCTTTCAGTGTTAATGAAAGAAATGCTTGGAGAATTAAAATACAAATAAGATAATGAATGCAAACTGCCTATGAGTGCCAGGCAGATAGCAATTGCTTAACAATGAATAGTAGCTATGACCATTATTCCTCTTTTCCCTCTAGCAGCAGTTGTGCCTTTGAGGGCCCTGGGGCACAGGTTGTCTAACCCTGCTTGAGCCCAGGCCTCTGGGCAGTCTGGCAACACCAAAACTGGCCGGCAGAGGGCGCACGAGTCCTCCTTCTCCCCTCCCAGCTAACTCCCAGGCCTCAGGATTGCATTGCCTTGTGAAGTTGGGAGAATTATACAGGGAAAAAGGGAAACTTAAAGACGAAATGGTGGTTTTGACTTGTTCATATTTTTAAAGAATGACTAAAATGCAGCAGTGGTGGTGCTGAGAGACATTACAGAGGGAGTTTGGCCAAATCAGAGCCCGAGGCAGCCCTGTTGAGGGTAGCGCCATCTCATGGCCTCAAGCATTCAGGACTTGAAAAATCCTTGTGGTTTTCACCCAGAAGGCACAGGCCCTCCTTGTGTCTGGCATTGCCTTTCCAGTTTCAGTACCTTGGCCTGTTGTCTTCAGCCTTGCTGTTCTGGGTCCCCTAGGGCTCCACAGGCTAATGACAGGGATGTGTTCATAGAAGCCCTGGATGACTTCCTGAATGAGCCTCCCTATGGCTTTTTTAGCCCTCAAGTGAGGCCCTGATCTGGAAGATACAGGCATCTGTTCGCATACCTGTGAGAGCTTATGTCCGAAGCCAAGTGTAACCATCTAATTGGGGCCAGCCCGTGTATGTCCCTCTGCTCTCCCCAGCACAAGCCTCAGGCTCTGGAAAGCCTGTCCTATCATCTGTTTGTTTTCTCTGCCCGACATCCCTGCTTGCTCTTCCTTCAGCCCCCTCTGTCTTCTCAGCATGCTCCTTCTTCGTTCAATTATCCCAAGAGAAAAGCCTCCTATGTGGGCAGGGAGTGCGTGGGCAGGAGCTCAGCAGAGAAAAATATCTGCACCTCATAGAAATGCAGAGAAAAGAAGGCCTTGAAAGACATGGGGAGAAGGCAGCCTAATAATCAGCCACAGGGCGAGGGTCTCAGCTAGTGGAGAGTGAACCCCTCAAGGACTAAGCTGGCTTAGTTTCCCTAATAAACTGGATCCCAGCTCTGTGTGCACGAGCGTGTGTGTGTGTGTGTGTGTGTGTGTGTGTGTGAGGAATGCTGGGGGCAAAGCCTATTCCATGACCTTCACACCACTGTATGTGTTAGCACTGGGTTTCCTGTGCAAAATGCTATTCTGTGGACCTGCAGGCTACCTAGAATAAGCAGTACTTTGTAAAGCAGGTCATCTGGCTGGGCATTAGGCCCTACATTCTCATCTCTTTAGCTGTTTCTGCTCAACATTTACTGAAGTGTTGTTTAAATGTTCCCCTCTTATCTCAGTTGTGACATAGACTATTGAAAGAAGGACCATGTGCCACTTGGACCAGTAGAGCAGTAGCTGGGTGATTGAGACTTCCCAAAGGAAAAGGTAAATTGTCCTACCCACAGGAGTCAAGCTGTCAGGCTAGATGGGCTGGTACCCCCCTTCCAAAACAGAGAGAGGCTTGAATGGGGGAGGGGACACACACACAGAAAACAAAAACCCGATAACCTTGGCAGGTCAAGTCTTGGGTCAGACGGGCAAGTTCCTTCGGGACTGAGCCTGGCCCTGCTTCAGGACACCTTGCACTTGCTTTCTTGACCTCTTAGGTTTCTAACTTGTTCTGGGACAAGTGTCCAGGTCTCTCTCCTCTGGCTACCCACACTAACTTTGCAGTTCCCTCCTTAGTCTGATCTACAGTTCCCATTTCCTGGCCCTGAGCAATCCCAGTCTCTCTGAATGCTGACGTAATCCTTGGCATACATAGGATTTCCTGATCTTGAGACATAAATTCTGACCCTCTCAGCACTGCATTTTCATTCCTTCCTCTGCTCGTGGTATATCCCATTTCTCCACTGTACCTATATTACTTGGTGGGGTCCCTCTTTACAAACCATCTTCTTGAAACCCTCTGTGCCCACCATCTCCTGGCTTTCACCTCCTATCATCCATCTGCCTTTAGCTAGAAGGAAGAATATAAGCAAGGTACAGGGCTGATGGACAATATGGATGCACCTTGAAACTATAAGCAATTCAAGTTTTCTTGAGCATAAAGAAAAGATAGAAAATAAGTAGCGAGAGTGGTTTGAGAAACTGTAGGAGAAAAGGCCAGAAGCAGGCCCTTGAAATATAAACAGCAAAAGGGCAAGCACAAAACTTGTAATTGTAAGAATTACCATCAGGCGAGGTACAGGAGAGGCACCTAACCTGGACTTGTGGGGTTCAGGGAAGCCTTTCAAAAGAGTTTGTCTTCTGAAACTCCTTTTCTAACATCAGCAAACTCATATCTTCAACTTCTTTAAGCGCTCTCCCAACCCCCACAGTTAACCAGTTAACCAGGACTGTTAACCAGCAGTCCTAGAAAGATGGTGCAGAGAGCAGTGGCTTCTTATCCCCTCACAGCCCATGTACATAGATTTAGCACCCTCTGCACTCACCAGCGCTGTTTCGTCACTCCCAATAGACCCCTGCTCCTTGACACTCATATCTTTACTCTTCCCTTTCCTATTGCTGCCAACTTTCACACCTCTGAAGACCACTTATTAATTCACTTTAGACTTTGTCACCTACTTCATTGTTCTGTCTTCTCCACGTTTAGCTGAGATTCATGACCCATTATTTCACCCTTGTCCCTTTGTTTTTCGATTCCACCCACCCAGTAAAATCTCATCTTTGGATGAACTGGAACCATCAACATTCTCCATGCTTGCATCCAACCATCTGAGCTCTGCTGGAGAAACTGATACCACTAGAAATTCTTTTTCAGTGGGTCCTCAACACCTAAGTACCTAACTACCTTCCTCTGGTCTCCATCTCCATATCCCATTATATACAGTGTTTCAAACTATCTTACTCCTAAATTTTTAATCATATATATATATTCCAGTCACTGTTAGTATAACAAGAATGGTTTACATGACATTGATGTAACCTGGCAGCCAAGGAGAGTAGGCTGGATTGAGCATGTGTGAACAATGATGACTTCACTGTAACTAGTCAGTTGGGGAGGGTAGATGCTGTTGAATAATCATGTGTACTGTGTAGCCACCACATTCAAAATTACTGAGCGAGTAGAGCAACGAATATGCCTCAATTTTTGCATTAAGCTTAAATATTCTTCCACAGAAACTATTGGGATGATTCAGAAAGTTTCTGGAGATGATAGAATGAATACAAAACAAATAAAAGTAGGACACAAATGCTTCAAAGATGTTTAAGAATCTTGAAAGTGATCCACGTTCTAGAAAGTGTACAACAAGCTGAACATCTGAGAATATTGAACATGTATGAGCAGCAATCAACAAAGATCAGTGACTCACAGTGCAAGAACTGGAAGCTGATCTGGAAATTATAAAAACTACTGTGTCTGAGATTTTATGCAGGATATTGGCATGAAACATGTCATTGCAAAATTTGCTCCACAGCTTCTACCACTAGAGCAGAAGGAACATCATGCTGCAGTTGGGAGAACTATGTGAGGTCCCAAGGTGCCTGCTTTGAAGGACACTGAGGTGTCCTTGTTCTGTGTACAATGTTTCTTTCATCTTGTACCATCTTCAACAGACGCCTCTATTTTTCATAGTACATGGCTGGATAGTTTCTGGGCAGACCATACACACACACACACACACACACACACACACACACACACACTACTCAGTGTAACCAGATCTCCAACCTCATAGAGAAAATAGGAACTCTCAGATTGCAGCTTTGTCTCACCAAATCTACATACCTACTATCCTAATCAAGATACAGATCAAGTTGCTATGACACGAGAGGCAAAAAGAATTGTGGGGCTTAAAACTGTAGTTTCTTTTTCATACTGGAGAACCAGGGGTGGTAAAATAGCTTGAGAGTATAGAAGGCCCAGGTCCCTCCCACTTTGTCACTCTGCCATCCTTAGAGTGTAACCTTCAGTGCATGACTAAAGAAAGGTGGCCTGTCGTCACATCCACATTGGATCTGCAGGAAAAGACAATGAGGAAGAAAGAGTCTACTCCTCTCCTTCTAAGACCTTGATCTGGCAGCTGAATTTATTACTTTCACCCACAGCCACTGTTCAGGACATGGTCATAAAGCCACACTTAGCTGTCAAAAATCTAGGAAATATAGTTGTTATCTGTTTGGCCATGATTTATTTTCATCTCTAATTATTCTCTTCTACTAACTTCCTCTTACAATTGAATCTCTACTCCTATTTAGAACCCTCCATGTGTGCTCTGGGTCCCATAGCTTCCTGCCTTCTCAGAATTTTTGCACTAGTAATTAACTTCTCTTACAACCTCACCACAATGGCACTTTTTCCAAAGTTGTCAAAGGTCTCCAGGTCACTAAATTCAGAGCACATTTCTCTGCCCTCATTGTCTTGGTGCAGGAACAGCTTTTGAATCAGTTCAGCACTTTCTCCTCTTACTTTTATGATGCTTTTCCTCCCTTGTTTTCCTCCCAACCCTCTGCTCCTCTTGGTCTTTTCTACAGGCTGGTCTTTCTCTAGCCTTTAAATAATGGCTTTTTCCAGACTTCTGACCTGGTTCCTCATTTCTTCCTATACAACACGTTTCCATTAATTCTACAGTTTGCATTACCTCCTATGCAACCTGTATATTCAGCTTCCTACTAGAATTCCTACTTGGATGTCTAATAGACCTCTGGAATTCAACATGTCTAAAATGGAACAGATTTGCTAGTGAGAGTTGCTATCTGATAGTTACCATTTTCTCCATGAAGTAGGAGGCTGGCTTATTTTGAGTGAAGGATTCATGTGATTTGGTTAGGACCACTTGGATAATCTCTCTATCATGAAGTCAACTGATTGGTAACATTAATGACATCTGCAAAATCCCTTTTGCCATATAACATAATCTTGGGAATAGTATCTTATTCACAGGTTTTAGCCACACTCGAGGGAAAGAGATTATACAAGAGTGAGAGTCACTGAGGGTCATTTTTATAATTCTGCCTAGCACAGAAGGGAAACCAGGAAAACATTCCTGAGAAATGCTGAGACCTTGAGCTGAGATGGGAAGGATGAGTGGGAGTTAATTAGATAAGGAAGGAAAGCTTGTGCAAAATCCACATAACTGGAGGACATATATATATATATAAAATGGACTAAAGGAAGGCCAGTGTGTCTACAGTAGACAGAACGGGAAGCATGGTGACTTGGAAAGGTGGTTACAGATGTCAGAAGGATTCCAGGCACACAAGCTTCATAACTCTGTTAAAAGATGTTGTCTATACCAAAAGCGGAGATCAGAAGAGTGGCATGATCAGATTTGTATTCTGAACATATCACTCTAGCTGTGAGGTGGAGGATGGATGTAAGAAGACATCAGTAAAATGTTGTAGACCACTTATGAGGTTAGGAGAGTAGAATAAGAAAGAGTGGGGTGATGTCAGTGAAGATACAAGCAGGCTGATTCAAGAAACGCTCAGTAGCTAAAATCAACAGGGCTTTATGAACGATTAAGTATGGGAGTGAGGGACTTATGTTCCCAGGAAGTGGACTCTAAAACAGAAATACTGTGCAGGATGTTTGCTAAGGAGTGCTCTTGGAGTCAACACCTGTGTAAGAAAGAGGGTGAAAGGAGAATTGGGCAAACAGAGAAGCTGAGCAGTAATTCTGTCCCAACAAAGGCCTCAGTCAGCCCCAATAAGGAGCTGAACATGTGTTAGCAGTTGGCCTATGTTGGGGTGAGGAGGCTGAACTTTTATGGCTCTCTACTCATCGGTCACTGGATGCAAGCTGTCCCAGAAAGCGAACATGACCTTCAATGAGGCAGCTTTCTTCAGCTCAGGCAATCCCTGAAGGGCCTGACAGTTGAGGCCTCTCTTCCAACAGCCCCTTCAGCTGCTGGAGAATAAAGCCTTCATTTCTGGAAAGGAGTCTGGGCTTTTCATCACCGTGTCCACACGGGGATGAAGAAGCAGAGAGGAACAGGCATTCAGAATGACCCCTACAGCTCTGATTTGTGCATCTCGGTGTGTGCTGTATAATGTAATTTTGGTGGGCCACACCTTGTAATCACTGACTGACCTATCGTCCCTCCCCACTCCCTTCCCCGCCCCACTGGAGTGGAACCTGCTCAGGCACAGACTGCATGGGCCAGCTAGTACCCAGCCTTGTACCTGGCACATATGTAGCTGAATAAGTGAATGCTAGTCTAATTCTCCTGCTTTCACTCCTCTCTCCCCTACATTTCCTTTGCTCCCCCACACCCACACCCTACATCACACAATGTGGGAAAAGTCCAGCAGGTTATCTGAGGCCCCACCTGTGCTGGAGTTAAACAAACAGCCAATCAGGCTCCTCTGGCCAGTCTCTCTGATGGGGAAGATCAGCAGTGCCAGGAGGAAGGTACGCGGTGCAGGTGAGGCCATACCCACCCACCTCAGGCTTAAATCCTCCAGAGCCCCAGCCCCTTTAAACTCAGCGGTGTCTGGACCAGGTCTTCTCCAAAAGATTGGATAGGGTTCTGTGAATTTTCCACAAACTCAGACCTCATCCCCAGTCTAATCTGCTTTTTGCGCTGAAATATTAGAGGCAAGTCCTGCCCAAGGAGCTGAACCCACCTCAGTCCCGCGCATGCCCCTGTCAGCTTTGTGCCCTCTGCACCGTTCCAGCCCCTCCCGTGGGAACCTGCCGCCCCACACAGGCCGCTCCACCTGCGCAGGGAGCAAACATGGAGCGTCGGTGTGTCCAGTGACGGTGGGCGCTGCCTGGTGACCACGGAGTAAGCCAGCCGCCCTCTCTCCACGTGTGCCTGGGCTGGACGGGATTGCAACCCTACCCCACAATCGCCCCGCCTCACCGCCGTTTTTTCTTAGGCAGTTCTCACCACCAACCCCGCTGCTCTCAACACCCAAGCCAGACTCTTCCTCCGGGGCAGCTCTTTCCCTGCCAGGGTTCCCGGGGTCAAATGCTGCTTCTCGCGCTCCCTCTTCGCCCACTGCAGATGGTTCCTTGGGAGCTTTAGTTGGAAGAATGTGTGTTGGGCCCACGGTAGGAAGTGGTGGGGTGCAGGATGCGGGGCAAGATGCAGGGACTACCCCAGCCCAGCAGCGAGGAGCTGCAGGAAACTACGGTAGCGATAGTGTCGCGGTCACCACGACCACTGCGGTGTATAGTACGGTAACCATGGCGCTCCGCGTGGGCTAAGGCATGTGCGCCCTCAGTCGCCACCTCTACGGCTCCCGGACACCAGGAAAAGATGCAAGACCCCACTGCAGCCGTCCCTTACTCTCTTACCCACCCCTCTTACTCTCCCCACCCCGCAGGCTCCCTCCTAAACATCTCTCCATCCACCCCCCAACTGCACCCTACCAACACACGCGCACACACACGAACACACTCGATTCCCCGGAGCCGGGGACGGCGGTGCGGGGAGGTGGGAGGGAAGGAAGTCTCTAAGAACAGAGAGATCGAAGGAGGGGGAGAGCCAGAAGGACAGTCACGCGGGGGGCACGTCCTGAGCAGGCGAGGGGGCGGAGATCACCTGGTGGGATAGCTGCCTATCCGAGCCCCAGGGACACGAGCCCCGGCTGGGAACGCCGCGGAGGAGTGTAGGGCAGGGGCCAAGGTTGGGGGCGGGACCAGGCGGGGCTGCAGCCTCCGCGGAATCGCGGCTGGAGCAGGTGGAGCAGAGTCAGGAGCCCGCCCGGCCGAGCGCGGGGGAGGCGGCGGCTGGGCCAGGGCCATGGAGCTGCTGAAGCTGAACCGGAGCATGCCAGGATCCGGACCCGGGCCAGGAGCTTCCCTGTGCCGCCCAGCGCCTCCCCTCCTCAACAGCAGCGGTGCCGGCAACCTCAGCTGCGAGCTGCCTCGCGGCCGTGGGAACGGGACACGAGGTGGGTGCCTCCCTAAGCCCCCTCCTAAAGCTCCTCACTGCCCTCCACAATACATATAGAGGGACCCCACTGCCCCCACACTGCCTCCTCAAGCGCCCACACCCATCCCCGCAGGACACTACCTCAGGCCCCAAACAGTTCCCCTGACACATTTGTCCCCTGCAGCTCAAAAAAGTCCACCCCAGCTTCGCACGCCTTGTCAGAGCCCCTTCACACCCGGGGCCCCTGATCCCACCCAGAGCTGCTGGTAAACCCCAAAACACAGCCCTCTCCGCCAGCACACAGCCCCCTCCTAGACACAGATGGTGGGGGAGCAAGGACCTCCTCTTGCCAACCCTGCTATGTCCCTCTTTTCCTTCACATACAGTTCAGAGAGCCACAATGGGGAAGGACAGAAAGCGGAAAAGGCAAGATTGGGGAAAACTAGGGGGTTGTTTGGGGCAGAAAGCATTCTGGAAGACCTGAGTGGGAAATTAGAGTTATAATCTGTGCTCCCTACCCCAACCTCCAGCCTTTCCTAAAGAGATCTTAAAACTTGGATTATTAGGGTGGAAATTAGGCTGCCTGTCTCCATTTCACTCATCCTCAAATCCCCCTGCCTCCCAACTTGAAATTCTTCTCAAGGCTCTGAACCCTCTCTTTTTATTCTGTCTCCAAGTCCCTTCGAAGCCTCCTCTCCCACCTGCCTTGCCTTAGGTTTCACCCTCCTAGAGCCTGGCTGCCCCCTCCCTCCCGTCAGCCCTTTCCCCTGCACATGATATCCATTCACCGAGTCCCCAAAATAACTTCCACTCTTCCCATCAGTCAGCATCCTAATTTTTTTTTTTGATGATCTGGCTCAATATATATTTTCCCCTTCTTGTGCCTTTCCTTACATGTTTTCCGGGCACCTGCCATTGTAGTCCCTGAGTTAGACGCTGGGGACACAGGGATGAACTAGACTCAGTCTGGACCTTCATTGGTCCATAGTCAAGTGCAAAAGGGACACAAAACCAACAGAACAAAATCATAGTCAGCATGGGAAGTCCCACGAGAGGGTCCAAATTATCACCACCCAAAGGAGATGGGGTTCGAGAACTTCACAAAGGGAACCTGGGAGCTGGGTTTTGACGTTGGAGTTTATTAGGCAGAAAAAGAAGAAGTGGGATTTCAGGAGAGAACGGTGTTAATTAAGCAGAAGGAAATTATCCCAAGCCTAAGAAAGGAAAGTAGGAATACATTATAATTCAAGTGTGTTTTTTACCCAGCAAAATAATGCATGATTTTTCAGACCAGCTGTTACATATTCTCACTTAGATTTTTTTCATTCAACAAATATTTATTAAACCAGAGATTGCACGAGGCACCAAAACGGACATAATTCCTATTTCATTGAGCTCACAGTTTAGTGGAAGAGACAGAGAAGAAAGCAGGGAGTTGCAGCACAAAGTGAGCAGTGCCTTGAGGGAGCTGTGGGAACGCAGGAGAGGGGCGCCTCTCCCTTGGCCTAGCCTTGGAAATCAAAGCTGACCTCCTGAGAAGGGGAAGAACGAACTGAATACAAATTTTAAAAGATGGGGGAGAGCCAGCTAAGTGAACAAACAGAAAAAAACAAAAAGCATCTCTAGCAGAGGAACAGTGTGTGTCAAAGCCCAAAGTTGAAATCCATGGCACTGCTGTTCGATGTGTCATAGTTTCTGGGTGCCTGAAACATATACCATAAGAGAGGAATAATGAACATTCAGAATGAAGACTGCCATAAAAGATTTATGGAGAGCCTTTCAGACCTGGCTAAGGAGTGTCAATTGTATCTTAAGGGCACTGGGAACTACTGAAAGTCTCAGTAGTACTGCCAGGATGGATTGGACAACAAAACATGGAAGGCAGAGAGTGAAGGTGGGTGGACACTTTAGAAGGCTATTATATTACACTAGTCCTAGTGAAAGATGATGCTGGTTTAGACTGAGGTACTGGCAGGGAGGATGGAGAGAAATGAGTGGGTCTGAGAGGCACTTCGGGAAGAGGAATCAACAGAATTTAGTGCTTTATGAGAAATGGAAGTGGAGGAAGAGATCAACAGATGACATTCAAGTTTTTGGCTTGGACAATTGAATGGATATCGGTGCTATATAATGAGAAGGGTTACTAAGGAAGAGAATCAGGTTTAAAAGAGAAAATTATAATTTATTCCACTTGGAACCCAATGAGTTTAAATGCTGGTGAGTTACTCAAATGGGGTTGCCCAGTAAACTACTGAATCCAGGGGTCTGTTACCTAGGGGGAGAGGCATACGCCGGAAACACAGACTTCAAAGGTCTTTGCCTAGAAGAGGTAATTGAAGCAATGGGAATAGATCAAATTTTCTGTAGAATGAAAAGAGAGGTGCTGGGACAAAACCCTGAAAAAGACCAATATTAAAAAGCCAGGCAAAGGCCCTGGCTGGTGTTGCTCAGTGAATTGAGCACCAGCATGTGAACTGGAAGTTTGTAGGTCTGATTCCCAGTCAGGGCACACGCTGGGTTGTGGGCCAGGTCCCCAGT
>PVKM010030664.1:0-17174 GCA_004027735.1 Carollia perspicillata
GGGGGGGGGAGGAAGGGAGGCGAAGAGAAATAAGACACTGTGTCTGTTCGGGGAGCCTGCATTCTCTTCCTCCCTTTCCACCCCTGCTGTATTACAGGTCTGTACTGTCTTTCCCCAGGCCGTTGACAACCCCCCTCACTTGCTCCCTAGCTCCCCTCTCCCCCTAAATCATTGCTGGACATGGAGCCACAGCCCTGGAAGTGAGTCCAGTGTTGTGAGTCCAGTGTTGTTCAGTGTCTCCTCCCTGTTTCCCTCTGCCTGTTGAAGGGAGGCACCTTAGACCCTCTCTGTTCAGTCGCCTTGGACACGCTGCTCCTGAAGCTGCAGCAGCTTCCCAGATGAGCCCCACGACTGCCTTCGGCTCCTCCCGGAGGCTCAGCCCCCAGCTCCACCTATGGAAAATTTTCACATCCTTCAGGCCCTGTCTGGGCTACTGTTCCACCTTATCTCACTCTGTGGTTCCGCCCCAGATACACACACCTGCCTCAGCCTCTCTTTTCTGTTTATACCTCTATTAAGACACTGACAGGCTCCTTTTATCTCTTGGTCACATCTTAGCCCTCGGGTGCTCTCCCAGCTCCCAGCACAGAGCTCCACATGGCAGGAGCTCAAAGAGTGCTCCCAGGGAGGAGGAGTCCAGGGAGGCAGGCCCACACACCGCCTCTGCCGCCTCTCTTGTTTTCGGTTCTCCAATCTACTACAGAGCCAGCGCTCCTTCCACACAGAGCTTCTCTGCTCCGAAGGCACCCCTGGATGGGAGGATGGGGACAGCAGTCCGAGGGGGCCTAGGAGAAACAGAGTTGGGGCTCTGCCAGCTCCCTGGGACTCTCTCGTTGGTCACCTGTCAGCTCCCAATCTTTCAAAATCAGGTCGACAAGAAAGGAGATGCGGTGAGACATTCCAAAGAGGTTACAGCAGGCTGTTGCCCACTCTGGATACCTCCCCTCCTTTGGAAGATTGGGGCACAGTGTAGATGAGGGAACTTTACACACGGAGGTGCCGTGGAAATGTGCAGCATCTCCAGGACGGGGATCAGGGGGCCTAAGATGGGCAGATGGGTGGTTTCAGGGGCCCTTGACCCTCAACCCTCTCCTCCTCCACAGGAGCGCCCTTACCTCCACACCCTGAGGAACAGCCAGCTGCTCCAAGACCAGGCTGCACCTGGCTCCAAGATGCTCTCCTTGGCTGCACCAGTGGCAGCAGGAGGTGGCTTTGTCGTGGGCATTGTCGTCGTTGTTGTCGTCGTTGTCACAGTGATGGCCTGGAGAGCCATGAGAAAGCGCCAGAGGGGAAATCCTTCAGCGAGCTTCTAGGCCTGCCAGCCACGTGGGGGTGCTCATCCAAGGTGCCCCCAGCCATCCCATTTCTCACCAGCACTCTTCTACCTCAGCTACCCCGAGCCACCACAGAGAGCCTGGCTTCAACACCTGGTGATGCAGGACCCCGAAAGGACCACCACAACTCACTGAAGCCTGGGGCCTATGCCCCCGGAATGGGCCAATTTAAATGAAGGCCAAAGCCCTTCCACTCATGGGTTAACTTGCTCAAAGCTCTCGCCTTCCATCTGCTCAGTGAGGCAGTCGTGGGAGCTGCCCAAGTGACCGCCAGCCAGAGCCCGACTGGTCCCTGCCCTGCTGCAGCCCAGCACCAGAGGGACAGCTCCTCAGTCGCCAAACTCACTATTTCAAAACGAAAAATATTGGTCACCAGGTGGTGGCTGGAACTTGGGAGCTGGCTGGCCACCATCCAGTGCACTCCAACACACACCTGTTGCACACCTGTTTTGTATCCAGGACAACGCAGAGACTGCAGTGCCTCTGAGGCTGTGAGGTACCTGACCAAGAAGACAGACTCCTTTGAAAGACCAGAAGCTCGGTTACAGTGTGAAATGCAGCCGTGGGACATTGACGGGTGAAAGGGTCTGTCTCTCAAGACGAGGGGCGGTTCCTTGGGAAAAGTTCCCCAGGAGAGGGCAATTTTGAAATGTCATTTTTAAAAAATAAGAGGACTGGAACATGCATAATTCACACATCCTCAACCTGATTTCCTTGAGGTGCTAAATTTAGGAAAGACTTCCTCTTTCTACATTACCAGGCTGCTGAGAGAGGGCTGGAGAGTCTCGAGATGCAGGCCCCCACTAGGAGCAAGGCCCTGAGCTGGACGGACGTCTTGCCCGGATCACTCCTCTTGTCCTGCCTGGAAACCCGGGGAGCGGGCGCTGAAGGAGTTTGAAAATAGAAGTGGTAGCTGCACAGCATTGGGAGTGTTCTAAATGGCACTGCCTTTTCTCTTTGAAATGGCTGATTGTAAGTCCTATGAATTTCACCTCAATAAAAAGCAAACAAACAAACAAAAAAAACCGTTACCACCTGCATTGTAAGTACCTCTCTGATCCCACAGCCCGGGATGACAAAGAATGTGAGTTAAAACCCCAGATGTTCTGTTTGAATGCGTGGCCTTTTGAGCAAACCCCATCACCAGCCTGAGCCCCGGTTTCTCAGACACCTCCCCTGTACAAGTGGACTCAGAGCACCCATGTCGCCTCACGACACCGCTGGAAAACGAGACACACAGACAAACGTGCTCAGTAACTACATTCTGCACACACGGCAAGGAATTACTTTCTCCTCTGTGGAGAGTGGAGACAGGGTCCAGGCTGTCAGGGAAGTGGAGAGGTCCAGAGACGGGTGTGGGAACCGGGCAACAGTGTATGGATGAAAATTGCTTGCCTTCCTCTTGTGAAGGTCCATCTTCTCTCCTTTGCAAAACAGAATAGAGTCCCCAGAAGACCTGGTTCCCATCCCAGTGTTCTTCTAGCTTCAGTTTCTGTTTCTGTACCGTGGGGCCAGCATACCTGCTCCACTTCTTCCTGTGGACGGAGTCACACGTCCTACAGAACTGCCACATCACAGCTTGTGTTCCTAGCTTACCACGGTGTAACCACAAAGAGAACCCATTAAATCCAAAAGTTCCTTCCCCCCACGCCCCTTTCCCTCAAGTTTCCATTCTTCCAGTAGCTCCCCCTTCAAAAAAGCCCAGGTCCCCTCCCTTGGGTTGGGGTTGGAATTTACACTACGTGAGTAATCCTTGAGCCTTCAGTCTAAAAAATGAACAGTAACAACAAAAAAGTGATCCCAGGCTCATAACCAAGGAACAGTTGTCACAAAGAGATATCCTTTCTGGAGGGACACAAGTCAGGCCCCCCACATCCCCACCAAATATATACTAAAAAGCCAAAATTTAAAGATACATCAGAGTACCTACTTGGACCTGGCGGGAGTTCACATATATTGGCTACATGCCATGTCCTTCACCTGTGGGAAAATGTCCCATCTCATTAGGACGACACCCACAGCCTCACCACGAATGAAGCCACCAAATCCTGGGAAAATGACATTCCATGTTCCTCTCCACAGGGGCTTTTTACATTCAAGAGATTAGTATGGGTTGAATTTGGTCAAAAGCTTCATAAAGGACATTGAACTTCAACTGTGCTCTGAAGGACGGAGAGATGATTTAGAGGCCAAAAAGAAAGGGGTTGTGGAGACAGCAAACTCTACTAACTGGACCGATGAAGGAGCCTGGTGTACAGAGAGGACGGCAAGAAAGCCAGAGAAAATGAGGGTGGACGGATGAGCCGGATACACTGGCGTTCGCGGCACACTCCGGGAACAGTAAGGAGCTAACAGTGATCGTGTTGTAACAGTGGTTGTGACATCAGGCTGCATTTGACTTGAGTCCATAAATGTTATTGGGAAAGGTTAGCGCAAAGAGACACAACACCGACAAGAGCTGACAGAGGGTTTACACTATGACAGACACCGTGGTGCGCAATAGTGAAAATGTCCGCATCCCTCTTGTCATCCCCTTTTTACGGAGGAGAAAACCAAGACTCAGAGAGGAGGCAGCTGGCCCAGAGCCGTATTTCCATTACATCATGGGACGTTCATCAAGATGAGACTCGTGTCCGGGGTCGGGGGGAAACCCTCAAACATAAAAGTGATCATTCCTGTGGTGAATTAGGCCAAACTGCAGATAAACGTGGTAGAAGGTGAAAATCCAGAAAGGGAGATGTTGTCTGCACGAGGCTAGAATGGCACCAGGGGTTCCTCTGCTTCCAATTGGTCTCAAGAACTCTCGTTAATAAGCTATGTTTTTTTTTTAACTACTGAAAGGGACTATGGTATTTTACAAGGAGTGCGTGTGGAGTTTTAGCAGCAGACAAATCTTTTAATGAAGACACGATCCCCGTGAGAATCAGCAGACACAACCAAAGGCAGGATTAGCCCCACATCTTACATAACAGTCTTACAACAGCACTGAAGACAGACTACCAGTTTGTTTAGAAAGATTAAAGACCAAAGGAATTTAAACATCAGATGAGAATAAAACATTATTTTTTAAATAAAGGCAGAATTATGAAAGAACTGAGAATCAAATAGAACTTCTAGCAATCAAATATATTGGTCTTAAAGAAAAACATACTTCTGGAGATATAACAGATTAAATACTTAGTAAACCAACGTTACTTCCTGTGTACTTACCGTAGACCAGGCATTGCTTTTACTAGTAAGTGCGTGTTAGTCATCGATTCCCACAACAGGCCACTGAGGTCCATACTCCTATCACCTCGGTCTTCCAGACAGGGGAAACCGAAGCAGACACTATGTCTTTCCACTCTTTTTGTAAGAATTAAATGAGATAAAAACTAGTTAAAAACAGTTTAAAAGACAGGTATTCAATACTTAACTTCCTGCCCACATCAGTGTTAATTCCAATAGATTATTCAAGGGGCTTTGTAAAATAAATATAATAATGAAAAGACATTGGGCACCGCCTCCTTTCAAGTGCTGTCACCTTGGTTGGGCCCTAAATGTGGGGAGCGTTTCCGGGTCCAGGACACAAGGTGGGACCGGCTCTCACCACCCAACCCCCAGATCAGCTGGGAGGCAGCTGCTTTCTCTGCTCACTCTGCCAGGGGCCTATTATATACAAAGGTCTGGTTTTAGGTTAAGTTTATTTCTAAACTTGATGTCAAAGGTTGAAATGGGCCCGGGGTCCACAACTGTAGCTGGAACTAGTTCCCCAAGCCAGCCCTCCCCGAGACTGCCCCATCCTGGCCTGGACGCAGGACTGGCTCTTCTATTTGTGGGGTCCAGTGCAAAATTAAAATACATGACTTCTTTGTAGAAAAATTATTAAGAACATTAAGACAGCAACAGCAGAGCCTTAAACCAAGTGCAGAGCTTTTCCAAGCCCCTCACAGGCCACGTACCCACAAAGCTGGCCTACCTAGACCATTTAGTCCTCTGTGCTCTCAAAGCCAGAGCATCTGAACCCACATCCCTGTCTATGGGGAGCGGAAGGGAGTAGGCCAAGGGCTCAACCCTCTGGAGAAGGAGGCGCCCTGGGCCCTGTGGCTCTGCCCAAAGGGAGGCCTAAGGGCAGCTTGGTTTTTTTCCGCTTACTGGAAAAATAGCTCAGAGCATATCTCCTGTGACCGGTAGATCAATGATAAACTCATTATATGTGGAGGTTCAATTTCGACCTTTCTTTTCCGCTTCTATTTTTGTGACTCGTTTTTCCCAGCAGGGGACATGATTGGGATCTCTGGGTCTGAAATCCCCTGGGGAGACAGGCAACATAAGCAGTTTCCAGCGCTGTCCCCGGGGCCGCCGTCCTTCTAGAAGAGGAGGCACAGGTACCTGGGAAAGCAGCGCAGGCGTTGGTTGGTTTCTCCTAAGGCTGTCGTGAGAATGCGGAGGGCCTGGGCGTAAACCACAGAGCGCTGGGTAGGGTGGACGCAATGCATTTAGCTACTGTGAGTGCTATTCAGACCAGCAGTCCAAATGAGAAAATTGAGGACCCTTTTGGTGCTCTGCCAAATGTCTATTTATTTATTGTTTTTTCCCCCTGAGCTGGTATTTATATTGTTTCTTCGACCAGTAGGTGTCTTCATTCAGTCCGTCAATCGGCCCATCAGCCTACAGAGCTGAGCCTCATTATCACGTGTCCTGTGTGAGCCACCAGAAAACACCGGTGAGGGGGATGCAGGTCACCTCCAAAGGTTTTACTATCTGCTGTTGGGATCACCCTGCTTTTTTGATTATGTACCTACACCAGCACAACACTTTAGCATGTAGATCCCAATGTAGAGATGTTTATAAATTATATATACAGGGTCTGTCAGAAGTACCGCCTGCTTGAGCGTGGTGGGTAGGGTAATGATATGGGTGTAATAATTTATAGTTTTAATCCGAACACTTCACCTAAAATGTCATATGGTGTGCTTCAGTGTGATATTGTTATGTTACAGAATTGCATGCTTATGATTTTGTAATAAAAAGGGGCATTATTTGTATCAGACCCTGTGTATATATATATAACTGTGCTAATGTAGAACATTCACAAAAATAGAGGTCAAAGGCAAAATAAAGCTGTAATGAAGTTTTGCTCTTGTTAAAATAGTAGTAATATTTGGGGGAAGGAACACATTTTGATTTGAATCTTGATTTAAAGCTTTGTGACACAATGATTTATTGGTCTGGGTTTGTGGTAATTTTGTTTGTCGACTTGCTTTCAAAGGTTGTCATAGCTGAAAAAAAAAATCCCTCACAAACGCAGGCAGCTCCAAACAGAAGAGGCTCCTTCTTGGTTATGTTCATTGGCACTCAGCTGCACAAAGATTTTTACTGAACTGTCACTAATCAAAGACCCTTCTCCCTGGTTTCAATCCTTCCTCTTCATGTTTTAGCAGACTGACTAATTGGGAGATGTCCCATTTTTCGCGAATGGGTTTAAACCCCGCTGATGCTCTTTCTTTTGACATTTTCAAACCAGGTTTTAATATTTACTTCTTAGTGGGTTTTCAATGTGCAGATATGAGAGTCTCTGCCGAATGAGTTTATCACTCTCGGTGACAGAATCACAGAACAGCAGCAACGTTCCTAAACATCTGTTTTCCAAATCAACCCCCTCCCTCACCTTTGCTTTTAAAATGTACCTTCCCACGTTGCACTACACAAGTTCCTTTTGAAAACCAGTTACTTCTTTTCCACAAAGGGAGGTTCTTCTTTTTTCTAAAATATTTACTAGGTGACATATCACTGACAACCAGCTCTCATACTAAAAAAGGCCAGCAAGTTTGAAACTGTTGTCTATTGATTTAACACAAGAAAGTGCAATTTGTCTTCAAGCTTAATGGCTCTTCCAAGCACGTTGCCAAAATACTTTCATGCTAACTCTGTCTCTCGTTATAAAAATTTCGTAAGCATTCCAATATACTTAAAATCTTGTTTTTGCCCCAGTTACTACATTGATGATATCACAGTTGGTACACTCCTGACTTTGAAGTGATAGCTCACCAACAAAGGTTCAGGGAAAGAGAGAGTTTCATGGACAGCGCAAGGTCTGTACTCTTACCAGAGAACCTTTTTACCCAAGCCCTCAATTACCAAGGACACATCCACGGATTTTCCAAAGAGTTGTTGTTATTAAAGAAAAAAAGTTGTTGAGAATTTATCTTCACTGGTACATTTTTCTTTTTTTTTTAATAATTTTTTAAAGATTTTATTTATTTATCTTTAGAGGGGAAGGGAAGGAGAGAGAGAGAAACATCAATGTATGGGTTGCCTCTCGTGTGTCCCCTGATGGGAACTGGCCTGCAACCCAGGTATGTGCCCTGACTGGGAATCGAACCACGATCCTCTGATTCTCAGGCCCAGGCTCAATCCACTGAGCTACACCAGCCAGGGTGGTACATTTTTCTTTTAATGGTAGACATACACACAGCAACTGTACGTGTAGTTCATAACTGAAACAGTCCAACAAATACCACAGGCTAAAACCTGCTGGCTTTTTATCCATATTATATCCAGGTGACCGATGTTTCATAATTTGTTCTAATGCTTAACAACGTTTCCTCTGCATCTTCCAGCAGTGTGTACAGGCCAGCACCCATTCTTCCCGTGCCGTGTGATTTCCCTTACTTTCTTTCCGTCATTATGGCCTGTGATTCTTTGCCTCTGCTAGTAAAACAACTTAAAAAGATAGGAAAAGCCTTTAGACATTCATCATTAAGTTTAGAGAATTTTGCGAGGTGTTGAATTGAGAATGCTATGATTTCAAACATTGCTTTTAAAAGCGTAGGGGTTTAGTGACATGTACCAAATGTCTTGCTAATCTGTGTAGCTTCATATCATTCACTTCATATCATTGTATCTGAATGCAACATATGCCCTTAGAGAGTGGTGCATATAAATCTATATTCAATACGGACTTTATAATTTCCATGTTTTGTCTTCCCATCAGGTCTGATTGGATCATCGTTGTTTTCATTTCCTGATGTGGCTGTGAAGACCCCAACTGTCAGCTCCGGCTTTCAGCGCTCTGACAACTTCTTGTCAGGTTTCAATTCTGATTCTATCACTGGCTAACTCCATGACCTTGGAGGACAGTTGTCACAGCATGTTGAGAGTAAACAACTGAGCGAAGGACCACTTCTAAGCTCTCTCTGTTGGGTCCGCCCTGCCGCTCTTGGGAACCCGCCCATACGGTATGTGACATGTGACACTTGAGAGTGCCAGGGTCGACCCACAAATAAAACACTAGGGAGGTAACTTATCACAGGACCCAGCCATACATTCCTGTATTTGCAACAAAGGGAAAAAGAAAAGAAACACATACCTACACAAAGAATTGCACAAAAGTTTTGGTAGCAGTTTTGTTTATAACAGTCCAACACTGGAAGCGACAGAACTTCGACAAGAGGTGAAAGGGATAAACAAACTGCAGTATGTCCACACCAATGAATCCTACCAGCAACAAGACAGAATTGCCACGTCCTCGCCAAGCCAGATCGTCCGACAAGAGTCCAGAGGTGGTAGGGGGATAGGCTCAGGAGAGACCACCCCTCGAGGAAAGGACGTGGCATGAACAACAGGGAAAAATTAGGCTATACTGTGCTAATAATTATAATCGCTGTTTTAATTAGTGGCTCATTGCTTTGCTTGCTGATTCCTAAGATCTGGACACCCAGAGAGGAGGATGGTGAGGACGAAAGCCCCGAGCGGTTCCCCTTCCTGACAGGGAATCCACAGGGGACAGTCAGAACAACTGTCCCCACAGAACTCCCAAACACCCCAGCAGTCACGAAATCATTAACCACCTCACGAATAACAAAAGTTGCCCAAAAGACCCTTGGTATAAGAGTGCCACGTCCTCTCCAAGCCATGTTGTCTGTCAGGGTCCGGGCATGGCGGGATGGAGTTCAGAGAGATCGTCTCCCGAGGAGAGAGCGTGGCATGACTAGAGGGACAAAAATTGGCTGTATTACTTTTGTGACTGCTATCTTGCTATTAATCATTGGCACCTTATTCTGTTTACTTGTTCCCATAAAAATTACCTGCGGGGAGGGGACTGTTCAATGGGGAAATAATAACATTTCCCACGGGACTGCCTGAGAGGCTGGGAGAATACCCTCCAGCTGCTATATTATAACTAAGTATAATCAAACTAACATGTATAGTGGCAAGAATAATTTCCAGGAGATGACAACTAATTCTCAGTAACTCCTCGAAATCCTAGACACATCAACACAGTAGTTTGTGAGTTACTGAAGAAACTTCCCACGAACATTCCCACTAGTGAGTTATTTCAGGACATACAGAAAGAAGAGTTATTAAGAAATCTCCCCACTCCGACCCCCCGAGTGGAGAAATTAGCCCAGGGAGAGGACATAACATGGGAGTGGGTTTAATCACTGTTACTGGAACATTAGTACTAGGAACAGTTTTTGTTTTTCATTTTAGTACTAAGAACATGAGAAATGTACAAAAACACAGCTCAGAGTAAGTTAATATTTAATAAAAATGATGAGAGGAATTCTGAAGTAATGCTGAGTTCCCCTCCGTCACTAGTGCTTGTCCAGAATGTTTCAACGACTAATAAATCTGAGTAAGAAACTTCCCCCAACTGTTCCAATTAAAGACATCATAGATTAATTACAACAAGCAGAATTATTTGAAATACCCCCTACTCCTGTACCATATCCTTAGACAATTTACCGCAGGGTACAAAAGATGTTGTCCAGAATGGACTAACTATGTGGAAAAAGAACTTACTAAACTCATGAAGAAAATTTGAATCATTGTTATAAGGAACGTTAACTCAGAATATAGTCATTGTTAAACCTTGCTTATATAATTAAATTGTTTATCACCTCTAAGGCCAATACGTTCTTTTCCACGATAATATTTGTAGTTTCAAAAGGGTTATTAGATTAATGAAATTTATATCCGGGTTTTGGGTTTTGCGCTTCTATAATCAACGGTAACCACAAATGTCAACCTTTGCCAAAAATGAAAGTATAAAACATTGCTTGTGGCACAATAAAGCGGAGCAGAATTTCACCGTCCTTTGAGTCATGTCGTTATTCTGTCTCTTATCGCCAACGCCTTACCCGCTCGCGACCTTCGGAGCCCTGGACTCGGCCGCAGCCGGACTGCGTCACAGCGTGCACTGCTAACCCTCACAGCAACCTGGATGGATCTGAAAACATTAAAGAAGCCGACCTGCAAAGAGCGCGTACTCTTTTTTGGTAGAGTTCTAAAAGAGGTAAACATCGATAGTGACAGAAAGCAGATCAGCATATTTCGGGGCCTGGGATGGGGGACCTGAGGGCAAAGGGCATGAAGGGGGGAACTCTTGGGTGATGGGACTGTTTCACATCTTGACTCAGGTGGGGTTACATTTTTCAAAATTCCGTTTCTACACTGAAAATGGGTACATTATATCATACATGTTATATTGAGAAAGAATGTGGATTAAAAAACATCTTGTGCTCTTTCCATAAATCACACACTCCACCCACAGGCCGAGCGGATGGTAAGCCGACACTCTCCCAGTGATTAGAGGGGGCAGAACAAGTGAGGTCCAGCAGGGCAGCCCTTCTGTCAGGGGCGGAGCAGCCTGGTGGTAGATCAAGCTCTTTAACCTTCCGAGCCTCGTTTTCGCAGCTGTAGAATGAAGATTAGAAAACAGGGCTGTATCCCTAACTCTTGCCCGTGTACCTCTGTAGGTGTGTTGCACCTTGGCCAGTATTTCATATACAGGGAGTCCGAGAGTAGGTGCTTTTTGATATCTGACTTCTTTAAATTTTTTTATTCACCCATGTTGTGTTCGTTTTCATTGTGTTGTTCTTCATTGCTGAGTGGTATCGCAGTGTAAGGATGTACTGCCGTTTATTTACCCGTTCACCTGCTGGACATTTCTGTAGTTTCCCAAGCGGGACCATGCAGCAATTTCCAGTGAACAAAACTGCTGTCGACATTGTGTTCACGTCTTTGTGTAGATCTGCTTCTCTTCTATTGGGTAAATACCCAGGAGTGAGATGAGTGGGTCATATGATAAGAGTACTTTATTTATTTTTAACTACTTTTTTTTTTTAGAAAGAGAAGGAGGGAAACATTGATATGAGAGAGAAACATCGATTGGTTGCTTCTCATACACTCCTCAACCGGGGACCCAACCCACAGCCCAGGCATGTGCCCTGACCAGGAATCGGACTGATGAGCTTTGACTTCTCAGGATGATGCCCAGCCAACTGAACTACAACAGCCAGGGCAAGGGTACTTTTATTTAACTTTTGGAGAATCTGCCAAGCTGCTTTCCAAAGTGACTGTACCCCTTAGTATGCCCAGCAGGATGGTGGGAGGGTTTCTTTTCCACATCCTCCCCGACACTTGTTATTGTTCATCTTTTTCATTTCAAGAACACAGGTTTTGGAGCCGGGCAGACTTCAAATTCTAGTTCCGTCATTTCTAACCCCACGAACTTGGATAGGTCATCTGATCTCATTGAGTTTAGAACCCTCTTTTCTAAAAGGAGAATAATACTTATACAATGGAGTTTTATGTGGCAAGTGAAAATAAAGACTGTCCCGTTCAACTGATGTGCTTAGCAGATCTGATTACACCCACATGATGTTCACTCAGTTATTCTCAATTCTGAGGGATAGTTTGTCTGAAATTCTCATTTAAGGGCCCTATCAAGATGCCTCTGTATAAAAATGATCTGAAATCAGGTGCAGCCCGATACCGAGGGCTCACGACAATGGGAGGTAGCCCGGATTAGCCGGGATCAGACAGGGCCATTCGTTCTGCCTGTATTCCTACCCCTAGGTGGAGAGGGAGGGAACTTATCCACCACATCAGGGTGTTTACATTTACCTAGAGCTTTCTCTCCAGCACTGGATAATGGGGAAATTATGGATCCTGAAGCCATCAGCAAATTTCTTAAACCTGAGCTACAGTCTTTTCATATATAAATTGGGGCTAATGATACTCACTCCATAGAACTGTTGTTGAAGATGAACACTTGACAAACTGTAAGTGATATGCAAACGATAGTTTTACTTCACTAGAGGGGAAAAAAAGTATATGCCCGGAGAGAGACCTTCCTAAAGCTAATCACACGGCAAATGCAAGTCTTCCTTTTCAACTTCCCTGGCCACGCTGGAGGCGACGGGTTTCTGTGGCAATGGGAAGTGGGGGAGCTGGCTGCAGGAGCGGCCACCATCCCATGAAAACCTATTTGGCACCAGAGGGAGGAAAGCAGGCCATCCGAGGCCAGGCCGGGAGGAGGCCACCGAGACAGAGATGGCCGGCAATCCGCTTCAGTGGGGCGGAGGCAAGTCCTGGAATCTCCACTTTACCAGGCTTCCCCGCCGATTCTGAGACCCAGGTTTGGGAACTACAGACCAGCAAGTCTCAAAATCGGGTCCTCTGACCAACAGCATCAGCAGCGCCAGGGACTGTCACTGAAATGCAGCCTCCCAGGTTCCATCTCAGAACTATCCAATCAGAAATCCTGGGGATGGGACCCAGCAATCAGCATCTCTAAAAAGCCTCTCAGGTAATTCTGATGAATATCCAGGTTGGAGAACTCCTGTGGTAGACCATGGACCACGGAAGACTTCCCAATAGAGAGGAGTTGAGGCCAGAGTTAGGAGAAACAAGAAGAGAGCAGATTCCAGACAGAAAAACATCAAGGGGTATTGCCAGGTCCAGCCCAGATAGCTGTGGTCACAATGATTGATGCAAGGGAATGACAGAGTCTGGCTGCCCCCTACTCTACCCTGCCCCTTGGCTCCTGTTCATTTGGGTGGACAAGGCAAGCGGTTTGTATCCTGGTGGTCAGAGAAAGGCTGAGATCCTTGGGCTTTGTCGATCTTCTATTCTGAACTGCAGTATAGTAGGCTGCCAACCCCAGTGGACAAGACCTCAAACGCTAGTCTTAAATATATTAGACTAAGATAAGTGAGCTTTAAAAAGGCAGAGAAAAAAAAAAACTAGAAGGAAACATGCTGATCAAATTAGACATGGAAAAGTAGGCAAATCTTAAAATGGCAATACTGTCTTGTTCCAGCTTCTGACTGTTCTTGCAGCGCGCTCTGGATGAGGGGACCAGCCAGGGCCCGGGAGTGGCAAGTGGAAACTGTCCCAGGTATGTCCATTGGCCCAGCCAAGGGAGGGCTGGACTGAGTTGCCTACACTGTGCTCCAGGAGATGTAAACATATGTGCCAAATAAAAAAAAGGGGAGTGGGGGTGGGGAGCAGAGTGGGAAGGGAGGAGACTCAAAAAGTTTGGAAAACTTTGCTTTGAAAGAGCCCTCCCCTGAAAACTCACATGGCATATTTGCATATTAAAGGCCTTGAGAGCTCCTGAAGTAAAGAAGCTGGGTGAACTCCTTTTGGCCCAGTATTTCCCACCTTTCCCGAGCACTCGCCCTCCTTCCTGCCACACTCAGAAGCACGGGACAGACAGTGCTCTGAACACTGTCCGCTTGGGAAACACAGCTGTGCAAACCTTGTCTGCCAGGGACCCCTTGCTCTTCACATCCTGGCCTTCCCTGCACGGTCCGCTGGCCTGCTGGCCTCCCGCCGTGGCTTCAGACCAACCTAAACACTTACACCTCGTCCTGTCTTGGACAGGAAGTCTAAAAACAGCCTCTGCTTTATGCAGCCTGAGTTAGTGTCAGCCTCCATTCTTGGTATTCTTGGTCTCTTGCCTAGACACCATTTTTTTTTTTTTTGCCCAGACTGTTCGTTTCCAGACTTGAATCCTTAACAATTCTTCTCCAGAATTCTGGGTCTGGGTTCTTAAAACCCAGACTCTGGCCCTTCCAGACCTGAATTGGCCTGCCAGGGAGGGGGGACAAACCCCTGCCCACTGCTCCCCACATTAGCCGTCTGTGGATGTGATCTTGGATGTGCTGGTTTCCAGTACCTGAGCCCTTTCCCCTGGAAGCATTCCTGCCCCGCCCCTGGGTGTTCCGTGTCCTGTTCTTGCTCGATGCCAACTCGGCTCTCAGAGCATTTTGTTGGTTAATCTTCAGATGTTTTCCTAAGAGTTGCTTTTTTTTTGGTAATAAAATAAGAAATGACAGTTGCTAGTAATAAATCTGCCAGGGCTTGGATACAGTGACCTGTGTCCCAGACAGGGAACCATTGCCGCTTGCGTGTGTGACAAAAAGAGCACCGGAACTGGGGGCAGACAGCTTGCTTTCTGGACCTAGATCTGAGACCTTGAGCAAGTCCCCGGACCTCTTTGAGCCTCGGTTTTCCCATGTATAAAATACGAATAATAACACCTGTCCTACCTGCCTAAAAGGAGGCATTAGGAGGATTAAGATGAAATAAAGTACTGTGGACCCTTTGAACGTGTGCATTGCTATAACAATGCAGGGCATTATTATCTGTATTTTATGACTTAGCGTCTCTTTACCCACATCACAGGCTTAGGATGGGGGCGGAGTCAGGGCGGGGGGGTGGGAGGGTTGTTGCTTTTTTTTTTTGTTTGGGAAACAAATGTCTTTCGTAGTTTGTTGACTCTACAGACGTAAGTTCTGAAGGGACAGTGAATCACCAATCCATCCACCCCACTGAATTAAGAGTTTGAGTGAAGCGATGCATTCAGCCTGCTGCTTTGGCACAGAACCGTGACCACGTACACAGTGGGGTTGGCCCCTGGACCCAGGGAGATCTGGGTTCCCCCTCCGTCTGGGCAAGCACCATGCCCAGGGTTGGGTGAGCCTGCACCACTCCACGGGGCAGGCAAAAGCCACAGGCTTACTGCTGAGACTGGAGGGGAAGGGGCACACAGAGCCTCTCAAAGGAGGCAGTGGCCAGTGCGGGACACACTTGCTCTGGGATCAGACGTTTAGTCCCAGCCATGCCACTAACACTGAGACCTCGGACAGAGGACTTGGTTTCTCTTTCCCCCATACTTCTTAATGGTGATAATGCTGCTTAATCCACAGGTTGATGTGTGACAACACTGTATGGGTGTGCGCCAGAGGCCGGTGGAGGTGGGAACCCTGGAGAGGTGGCAGGAGAAATGATAGAGGTGGTGGTAATTGGGGTGGAGACAGAGGGGATGGTAGGAGGCAATGGTAGCTGACTGGAGCTGGATTGGATTCCATAGAAGAATAACTGGGTATGCCCCCAAATCACCAGAAATAATATGCAAGGTAAAAAGAGAATTTTGAATCTCAAAGGGCCTAGACCATAGCAAAGACCCCTAACAAAATGGTCCGTGGCCTCCCCTGCCCATGGGAGCCTAGTGACTGCCTTCTTGGCATCTCGGAAGGCTTTGGTCACAGGGGTGCTCAGGGAGGCTGCAGGTCACAAGCCTCTCTCCTGTAGGGGAGAGCCAGGATGCCGGAGCAGAAAGAACAGAAACACTTCCTTTCTCTTCTGTCTGGTCCCGGGTCACCAGGCAACGGAGTTGAACAGGCTGCAGACAAGGACTGAAATTCTTTTTGAGTTCCAACAGCAAACTTCCACTTTCTGGTGAAGTAGCCTTCAGGCTTCCTCACAACCAGTCAGGGAGGATGCCCCGCCTCTGACCTCAGAAGGCTGCTTGGTCAAGTCAGTCGACGATGACTGGCCAGCTCCTAGGAAAGATGAAGGTTCTGCTGCTCAGAGTGGCCCAAATCTCAGTATCATCCCGGAGGTCTTAGAAGTGCTGTCTCGGGCTGTCTTTAGAAGGGCCAGCCCAGACCTACTGAGTCAGAATCTGCATTTTACTTTCTAACAAGATTCTCAGGAGGTTGATATGCACTGTGTGTGTGAGCAGAGCCGCATTCATTCTCAGGGCTCAAGGGGGAGAAGCCCCTTCCTGGCCTTTTCCAGCTTGTGGAGGTCGCCCGTATTCCTGGGCTCTAAGCCTCTTCCTCTGGCTTCAAAGGCAGCAGCACAACATTCAAAATAAATGTAAGAGGCACTAGTACAGTGGGCCATGTCTGGGCTAACAGTCTTCTGGTGTTATTTTTCATAGTATGAAATGAAGTATTCATTCCTCTTCATTCAACAGACATTTACTATGCACCTACCTCGTGCCAAGCATCATGCTCGACCCTGGAGACAGGGCAGTAAACAACACCGGCCCAGTCTAGGTCCCAAAGAGCTTACAGTGACGCCTTCCAATGGAATGGAAAAGGCCATGTTCACGGCCGGCCTTTCCAGGCAGATGCCTCCCTGGCTGTACCCGGGGAATTGCCCGTAGCACTGGACATTACTTGTGACACCTTTCCCCCGTGCATACCTCACCTTGCTGTTGGCAGCAGGCCTCAGTGAGCTGTATGACTGCAGGTGCTGAAATCAGTACATCACACACACCAGAGACATACTGTGCGTACTTAGAACTGAATTGCTCCACTGTGGCGAACAGAGACTCCTTCCTCCCGTCCATCTCCCTCCTCCCTTCTCTTCTTCCCCTCCTCCTTCCTTGTCTTCTCCTCCAGAATTGTCCCAAAGCAGCCTCCCTTGTTATTTCCTACTATTTTTTCCCCTCTATCTTCCCCAGATTTCTATGTACATGACACCACCCTGTGTAGCAAAAACAACTGGAAATCCAACAGCTCTCAGAAGTTTGTCTTCAGCCGGGGCAATCACACTCCCCTGACACACAGCACTTAGGGATAACTACGGCTTTGTAACGTGACTCTTCTCTCGGAAGACTCTGTAGCTGAAAAGCATAGTTGGGGCAAGCCAATCACCCGCCCACAGGCGCCAGGACGCTGGGAGCCGCCAGCCTCCGGGAAGATTGAATGCAGCTGTAATGCCATGAGTGCCAGGCGGCCCTGAAGCTGAGTGACATTCTGAAGGTCCAAC